>JANSTX010000344.1:32199-42207 GCA_027564355.1 Penthetria funebris
ATATTGTTTTATTTGATATATTTAATACCTTCGCATTTCAACTTATAATTGGTGATCTTCATATTGTAATCTATTGATCAACATAAAATGAGAAAAGACGAATAATAAAAACATTCGTATTTTAATAAAAATCCGTCTTAACACATTACATTTCGCTTTAAAGGATGAAGAATGTATTCATACAACAAATGATTGACAAAAGTTAGCTACTATACTTCTGAACCATAAATTGCTTGTAAACCTCCAGTTCAAAAAAACATTGGAAAAGAAGAAACTGCCTATTCATTATATTGTCGCCCTTGGGGGCATACATGTGGTTGAAATTGTCAGTTGTAGAACAAATATGATAAAGAATTGAAATTCAAAAGGGCGAATAAAAGTAGAAGGTAAATCATCATTTAATATATGGATTTGTCACCATAAAAAATAGGTTTATGAAAGTTTTAGGGACACCGAAGAATGGCAATAATCATCAGTGTTTTTTTTTTCTCTATAGTATAATCTGACGCAATTGTAAGTTATACGTATTATATATTAAAATTATTCATGAACGGATACACAAATTTCTGGCAGAATGCATATTTAAAACGGGTAATTAACATCGGAATATCGCCCTATATGCCCTATAGGCGTAAAGGTTTTAGATACTAATGATGATGTGATGATGATAAAAATATTGCAGCAAATAAATCAACGTTTTCAATAAAATTAACTATATTTCCTTGTTTTGGAATTGATTATTTTGAAATATCATATTTACGATTACACTATGTTCATAATACCGATTATAAAACAGATATGATATACTAATTACGTAAACAATAGTAAATCCATTATTAAATACAGAACAGACATTAAATACATAATCACATATTTATTTTGTGGGTTAAATCCCAGGCCACTCATTTCACATTTCCAAATATTTGAAATCTAAGTTTTGTAACACTTAAATAACCGTTAACAAGTTTCTACAAATATATCGGCATTGATTCAGATTCAGTTGTCACTTTTTGTCAACCCTTTTAATTTTAGATTTACAGCACTTTCGCCAACGTATTTTAATATAATAACCGTAAAAGTTTCGGAAGCACTAATATATACTACCTTCCGATAAGGCATCTTGCCATGTTGTCATATAATAATCTACATGAAATTTAAGACCCTCTTGTAATATATTTTGTGCAATTGACAAATGTTCACGATATTGATATTTATTTAAATCGACATGTCCTTCCTCAATTTTTATTGTATATAAATTACAAAATTCAGCACGACTACATTGTATTGTATCTAATATAGTTGTTGATATGTAAATAATAGAATGTCGGCAATAAAGTGTTCTTTTTTTTGTTCTGAATAACGGATTAATCTTAACAATTCAACCAATTTATTATATCTTTGATTTAGCTGACGATATTTAAAGTAATCATGACATATTTTTATTACATTAGCATTAGCAAGTTTACGATTCAATCTATTTGAATCATCTTCTAAACTACTGTCCAATAAACTATTAAAACTACCACATTTTTTATTTTATTAATGGTGAACTACTTGTTTCTTGACCAAGTTTGAAATTCGATACTAATAGAATACTATTTGATATTTCGGTTTCTTTAACTTCATAAGTTTTTGTGTCTGTACAAAGGATACTTTTTTCGTTAAGACCACCTAAAATAATATAAAAACGAAATTATAGAAGTATCTACATAAGAAAATGCACATAATTTAATTTCACCTTTAAAATAAAGTGTTTGTACTTCTTGTATTTTTGAATATAAATCAGAAATTAATTCTAATAATTTAAGATTATTAACATCAATTTTTATTGATGGACAATAAATTGCTTGTGGTATATTTGTTAATTGATTCTCCTTTAATTTTGCATGTTCAATCATTGATTTAACGCATCTTCCTGTTGTTCGTTCATATCTAAAAAGGACCAAAAAATGTTTATTGTAATTTATTAACCATAACTTTACAAGTAAGCACTTGATATCGACGTTAAAGATGATAGAATCACAAATGTGCCGAATATTTGAATAAGTAAAAACTCGAGAATATGGATGTGCAAAGTGGTGACAATGCAATGTCGTTATAATTTGAATTTTGTCAATATATGATCTAAATGTTTCATGTAATTGAACTTAATATCAATTTCAGTAGAATGAATAATAATTTACAAAGAAGAAGACCCTGAATTTCACCATGAAAAATATTGCATAATAAGAATTATGAATACTTAATGTAGAACACCAACGTTAATGTTCAATGAGTAAGGTGAATTTGGATGATTGAGCTAGCGTTTATATAAATCAAATATCTGTGTTTAGATAATAGTTCAGGAACAGCTTAAGATATTAATGTTTGCCAAGCGAGACTTTTGGTATTACTTTAAATACATTCTAGCTAGTATTCAGTACTGTGTCGAAATATGTAGATAATAAAATGCAGTCGGTGTCAGTGATTCAACAGTTAATTCTAATACATATGAATCTAACGTTTTTGTTGAAACTTAAGGCACCAAACCAGACTTGTTTGCATTATGCATATTATTTCTTTTGTTTTCATCTGTACCTACTTAATATTGATGGAGTTCTATGTGCCGATATAGAAGCAATAAGTTAATAAATAATGTTATAAAATACATAAACGCTTTTGTCAAATACAATAATTTTCGGAAAGAAAAAAAATACTGAAATTTTCTTCAATGTACACATCAAAAGAATTCTCGATTTTAATCGTAGGTCGTAATATAAAGTAGATATTTCTATAGTTTTCTCTTAATAAAAATTTGTTTACCTATCAAATACTAAAATTTCAGGTATTTCCTCATCTATTTCCATATTTATTTAACTAAAAATAACAAAAATAAAATAATAAAATAAGAAACAAAAGTGTTGTAGGGACTTGTAAACAAAATCCAATGGCATTTTGTAATATTGAGCAATTTTTTCATTGAACTTTAATTAATCTAGTACTGAAATGTGAATTTTGCGCTAAAATTGTCAATTTCGCGGTTAATTGTCAACATAAAAAAAATAAATTTAACCAAGAAATATATTTTGGCTTTGGATTTTTAATGAATTATTTAATTCACCTATCACAGATGAGTTTCGAAACTAAAATTTTTAGATGTGATGACACAATTTCAATAAAAAAATGTGTCCAATGTTAAATCGCACAGCAGTGTAATCACAGCTGAACTTTCTGGAATTCGCATAATTTTGATACATGTAATTTTTGCTGCATATGCCTAAATAGTTACTGTGTTGTAAAATATATAAAGTTACTCGGATTGTGCATAAATAACGTTAATATAGTAAATCTAAGTGTGTTATAAGACTCACAATATATATTTCAATTCAAAATTCAGTAAGTGAGGATGTTAATGTTGTGTTTGTTTACCTAGTGAAATTTTTGTAGCATACAAATTTATATTTCGGACAGCAAAAATACATCAAATGCACTGTGTGTTATTTTCTACAAGTATGGAATCTAATTATTTAAGATAAACATCATCTACATATTTAAAATTTATTGTTTTATTATTATACTAAATTAAATGAGCTACACAACCGTGTGTATGGTGTATATGCGAATATTAAACAAGTAATATATTACTAAACATCTGCACACTGTAAGTTTAAACATCAAAGACACCTCATAGGTAAGTGATTTCCAACTTGATTTCTTAAGAGATACTGAATTTTATAAATATTGTCTTATAGTTATTTAATCGTTTTAAAAAACTGTGACTAAGACCAATCAGGCCTGAAACAGACACATGTTCCTTTTGAATGCCCGGTCGATCTTTTAAACGGAACCAATCATATGTTGTACAATATAATAGCTTTGTTTGGTAATATTCAACAATGTGATGTTATACATCAGTGCGAAAATTTTATATTATTTATATTATAATTGTTTATATACTTTTCAATCGATTAATCTCAATTTATAGTTATTTTGATTATAACATGCATATAAGACTTAGCAATTTGACTGCACATTGCCACTTAATTAGAATTCACAACTATTGTATCATCATAATCATAACCTTTACGCCTCTAGGACGTATAGTGTGACAATACGATTTTAATTTAATGTTTCTAATATCCGGTTATACATTTTAATATTTCAGTAGAGCGGTGCATAAATCCTCCTTACATATATCGTGATTGAATTACCGGTGACACCGCGTGGCGATAGAGATATATTGAACAATCGCGATTATAGTCGACCACTCCATATGTCGGCAAATTGTTTTAATAATTTAATTCAAAATCTAAATCTAAAAATTAAATGTATATTACAAAATCTACAAAGCGGCAATACTATTGTACTTGGAATATGTTGAAGGTGGACCACACCGCATCTAAATCAGATTCGATAATATACAAATCTAGTGGACAAATTACAGTGACGATGAAGAGCGTATGAATAAATAATTGATGTTGCATCACCTAACTGAGCATATCACACAAATATCGAATGGCAAACACCGCATAATCTGGAATTTCAAATTAAAATATCATTAAAGAGACACTGGTACCGGTAACGGAATGTAGAAATAAATAAAGATCTATTTGTAATAATAATGTGCATAACCATCGATTTTCACCTTGATCATATACTACATAATATCTAGCCTCATCAGATGTTGTGATATATATTTTCAGAAAAAAATTATCGTCCATGTCGCTAATCAATCAAGAACATACAGTACACAACTGAACGTATGTTCAGTAGCATATACCATTACAATTGGCCTGCTACCAATTGGATGAATTCTTTCACAAAATGGTTCCTAACTTACGATTCTTTTTCATTAAATTAAGTAGCAATGTAACATCCATTTGGTTGAAAAGTGTTAATAAAAATGTTATTTTCTGCAAAAATATGTTTACGATCAATCGATCGATATTGGTTATTCCATTAAACGATGACCAAGTAGATATTACATGTACATTACTTGTGACAAACGTATTCTGTACCGAATTCGATCCTTATCCTTAATATGAGCAGGCAATCTAGTATATATTCCTTGCATTCATTTCTCATCTTACTTTTTCACATTTGTCAAATGTAAATAAAAAAGTGATTGGTTTTGAGGGTGTAATGTTGTTTTAAATTTATTTTTGTTATTATTTTTCTTTATGATTTTGATCCTTATAAAATACGGTGTGAGAGGGTGGCAAATCCTGATAGATGGGTATGGTACGAACAGCATTTTTTTTTATATATTATACTGAAAGCGAACTCCTCAAAATATTTGAGATCAGATATTTTGAGTTGCAAATTTACGTTTGTCCGAAATAAAAGCGCTTTGTGTAGAAGTTAAGAACGAATGGTTATAAATGTATTCTAATAGCATCGTAATTAGTCACATTGTGTCAAATGTAATAAATATTTTTAATAATGTAAAATATAAAAATTTTGTACATTTTGAATTAAAACATAAATTTATTTAAAATTATTAAAAACAAAAACTAATTTTCAAAAATACACTTACAATGTAAGGGAATGTTCAAAAAAAAAAAAACAATAATTTTATCAAATGCTTTGCAAATAATAAAAAATTTAATTAGGTTTTCAAATTTATTTTTATCAATTTTTAGGTCAATAAGTTCTCGTTCCACCTGTTTTATTTCAAACAATTATTTATTTTATAATAAAGTACTCTTTCATTCTTTTTATAAATAGAACATAAATAATATAATATCAAAATATACTTCGACTAGTTCCCAAACCACGAGCTGGTAAACTATTTGTTTTTGCAGTTGGATTATCACGTGCCTGTATAATGTTAATCACATATATTATTAATTATATTATATAATTGAGAACAATAATAATAATAATAAAAATATTTATATATTCAAAATGTTACCTGTGAATGAGCTACAACAATACTTAAACATTGTACCCATTCTTCAGCATTTTTACCATTTTTCGGTTTAAGAATTAATGTTTGATCACCGGTAAATATTTCAAAGGCTTTTGGTATATTACGGGCACCACGTGATACTTTAACTGAACGTATTTGATTAACATCAATACTTTCACCACCACTCTAATAATAATAATAATAATAATAATTTTTAAATATTATACGAAAATATTTTCTCAATTAATAAAAATTACCGATCCTTTACAGGATAAATGTGCACCGGATAATGTAAAATAACGTGTTCGCCAACGTCTAAACAATCTCCATTTACCTTTCTTCTCTTTTAATTGTCCCTCAATCATTGGCTCATTTGTATCCTGTAAAAATAGACCGACCGCCTTTTCCGGATGATTACATAAAAAACAACCCCATTGATATTCTAATTCATTTGCATTTGGTTTTGAACGATCTGTTCTACTAACTTCAAATACATCTAAAAACCCTGAATGCCTTAATTCATTTACTAATGCTTCTTGTTCCTGACAATACAATTATTTTAATTTATTAATATAAAAATGATTTGGAATAAGGAAAAACAAAAAAAAAAAAACGCAATCAATATTATGAACGAAATAATAATTTACTTTAGGCGATGGAAAATTGCTTGTTACCAATTCTGTAAAACTTTTATTTTCTGATTTTATCATATTCCAAATATATTTAAGATTACTTATGCCTGGTTCACGTGTACTTAATGCACAACTATCTTTTACCTATAAAACAAATGGCAATTAATCATATGCATTAAAATTATAATAAATTTTAACTGTACATAATTACGAATTTGAAAATCTAAAAACATTAAATGAATCCATGTTTTTGGATTTCTTGTTTTCATTGTAAAACATGTTTTTGAATACAGGCAATGTGGACCACGTATTTGACATGCAAAATGTAATTTTGCAACCTTTTTTGTACGTCGTTCTAATATGTAAATAAAAAGAAATAGTATGATTAATTTCAATTCAAATTTAAATTAAAAAATCCTTTATTTAAGTAATACATCTTTCACAATATAATTTTGAATTTCATTCAGATATATTTAAATATTATGTGTACATTAGAGGAGTGTATATTGAATAAGGATTGTAATAGCGCGTCATACATATATTGATAATTCGATACATGCACCGATTACTAAATAATGCACCGATTACTAAATAATGCATCAATCACGTACTGAGATGTTTATTTACAGATTTTCAGCTTTTAGGTTACTAATTGTGAAGATAAGTATAGTTTACATACGATGTGAGCAGGGCTCATGCAAACCTTCTATATTTAAAACAGAAGTTAGAACAATTGAGTGGTGGTTGATCCATCCGTAGGCTTAAGAGAAAGTGTGAATAGAGATATGTAGCACAACAAAGGTGATGGCAATTGTGTACAAATTGGATGATAATATGGTGCTATAACAATCTTGGTTTTAATTCTTTCAATACCAGTACATTGATATATGCGAACGATTATTGATATGTGTATAGACCAGACCTTCGCGCACTAATTAACGAACAATCTTTCGCCCAAAAATAGGATCGATAGGGAACATTATCCTATAAGCATATAATATTAATGTATGTACTAATTGTTTATAGCAGATGAAGTTTGTGGTTTTTTTTTAAGGGTCGGATATAATAACCGTATGCTACTGTGAACCATTTGCTGTGCTATTGTCTAAATGAAGTAAATTTTACACCAAGATGTTTTATATTATTTGTATTAATCATTATGTCATTATGATTGATGATAATTATGATTAATTAAAATAATAAATTTTGTTAACTCACCCTCAATACCACATCGTGTAGGCGGTGGTAAATGTTGTGACAATTTATCCATATAAATTTTAATTGATGTAAAATGTTTTTCACAAAATTGTTGTACAGTATCTCGCATTATTTGATATGGTTCAAATGTACTCATTCTATGATTTACAATACTATTATTTGCATTCAATATTGTTACACTTGTATTATCATTATTTCGTCTGGTTGTAACGGCTGTCATTGGACCAGATATTATCACCTCGTTATTCTACATCGAATACATAATTAAGAAAAATAATTATTCTACATCGAATACATAAATAATAAAAAAAAAATATATAGTAATATTAAATTATTTCACTTACATCTTCATTTGTACCAGTCGATGATGATGGTTGTACTGTTAATATTGATTTTTGATCAATTGAACTATTTTGTAATGTGGGTGAAACTGGCGAAACGTGATGTACAGATATTGATGTATTTTGTTGTTGTGATTGTGTTTGTTGTTGTTGTTGTTGAATAACACCTATTGATGAACTACCGCCAATTTGATTTATTGTATTGGCACCTGATGATTTATTATAACTAGTATTACCACCAGTTACAATTAATGTATCAGATGAATCCATTAAAGATGCAGGTCCCTTTGATAATGGTCTAATTTTAACTGTAACACCACCTGATGTTATTTTTGTTGATGGTATACCCCATCGATTATGACCAGTTATAATAACATTACTACTCAATGGCGGTACCGGAGTTGGTGTTATATAATTATTTAAAATTGGTATACCATTTGTTTGTTGTATTAAATTACCACTACTTGAATTATGATAATGAGTATTATTACTATTATTTATATTACTTGAATTTGATGCATTATTATTATTATTATTATTATTATTATTTTGATTTATATATTGTGATGAACTTAAACGTGTCATACTTTTATGGAGACCACCAACCGAACCACCTGTAAAATAAATTATAAACATTTTAATTATAATAATTATAAAAATATATGTATATGTTTACGAATAGGGGGTACAATGATTTAGTTCAAGATAAAATCATATTATTATATATTGAAAAACTTTGCACTGATTATATTCAGTATTAATAAATAACAATTTTTTTTTTTTGAAGTCTTTCGAAGAGTGTCCACTCCAGCAAACATCAACTGTTCGAGTTTCGCTAGAATTTGTTTAGAAGTAGTAGAATTTAATCAGGTATACGTCCTGTAGTGAAATCACTATAATGATACAGCAACTAAATATAGATATTATATATGTATTTACCCCAACATATAACTACTTAATATATAAAAGTGAATTTATTTTTACTTTTAATTACCAGCTATATTCAATCGTGTCATACTTCTATTTTGTGTATTACCAGTGTGTAAACGTCCTGTACTTCTGGAATCACCTAATTTGGCACGTCTCGTATAACCACCGGTATGTACTGGAGTCGGTGACACAATCACATTACTATTATTATTATTACTAGTGTTACTATTATTAGCATTACTACTAATAATATTATTTGTATTTATTGCAGTTGTAGCAGTTGTTATACTTGATGTATGTATTGTAACAACGTGTCCACCGGTAGTGGTTGTAATTTGTTGTTGTTGTTGACTAGATACATTATTGTGATTTAATATTTTTGATGTAAAATTATTTGTATTATTTGTTGATACAATTGTCGTTGATATTACAGATTGTTCTACTTTATTCGTATTAATATTATCATTATTATTATTATTATTTATAATATTTTTATTTGATATTGGTGTATTTAATTTAACAATTGTAACACCACCTGAAGTTGATGTTTGATTTATTTCATTAGATTGTGGTTGTTGTTGTTGTTGTTGTTGTTGTTGTGATGTGGGTGGTGATGTAGATGATGATGATGATGATGATGATGAAGATGATGATGATGATAACTGTGGTTGACTACATAAATAAAAAAATATTTAAATGAATTGTAAACAAGTTGTTTATACACACACATTGTAAAACAATTTTAATAAATTAATTTTATGTAATACAACAATAATTAGAATATTATTTTTAATGCATTTTAACTATGTTTTTTTTTTGTTTTGTTTACTTTACCTTAAATTATTTCTTTGTCGAACACATGCTAACACTTTATCAGTAAATAAAATTGGATATGTAGAACATAATAATGTTGCTTCATGCCGATTATTCTAAAATTTACAATATATCTTAGGTTTTGCAATAGTAATATTATGTATAAATATTTTTTAGCTCCAAG
>JANSTX010000345.1:0-15470 GCA_027564355.1 Penthetria funebris
CTGACAATTATAAAATATGAATTGAGGGGTGCTGGCCAGAAATCATGATAGTTTAAAAGAGTAAATTGTAAAACGAGTTAAAACAACATTATCAAGACATTACGAGTATGTAGTTCCATATATGAGTAAAAAATACGATATTTTTAATAATAATTACTCGTATTAATGGAATTTTTAATGGCAAAAACAAAACTTAATTTTTAAAGATTTTCTCGTATAATTACAGACTTTTAACTTTATCTTGTAAATAAGCAGAGGAAAACTGGGTAAATTCCTTTTACGGATGAAAATATGTTGTGTCAAGGTTGTCAGCATATCATATATACATTATATTGTCAACAATTTTAATTTTTTTTTTTTTTTTTAATTTATTTAATTGAAACATAAAAATACATAAATAAACAAACCATCAAGTTTTAGTCTGTAAAAATGCAGATATTTAATTCAGTTTTGTATTTAATTTTAATTTTTTTTCGAAATTTTTAAACTGCAATTTGATTAATTATATCTTCATGAGTGGGAATATTGCCTGAATCTATAAATGTAGGTTGTTGGTTGGTACTTTATATATAGGAATCATATACACGATATGATACATAATATGCTTAACATATTAAATACATTATATTATTGTTATTATATATAAAATAATATATAAAATGAGATTGATCCTCACGTTTTATGTCGTGAGCGTGAAATGATTGAATTTATGTATTCTTTTTATTCAACTATATATACATAAAATATGGATGGGAAGTTGTAAAAATATATACATAAATACACTTCAATAAATTAAATATATATAAATACATATAACTTATAAATAAGCTACTTTGATGATTGGTTTACCATTTATTTCGATCTTCATTTTCTTAAATATCAATGAGTTTCTTACCTAATTGAGCATATCATTTTCTTTTAAGTTAAACCGTAAATATAAGCCAAATACGTGACAAATAAATTTTCATTAAAAGAACTAGTGCAATCACCTAAAGCAGCAACCATCATCACTACGCACGGAAGTATAAAGAGCATCGACGAACATATATGTCATTGTTCACGATTTATATAGTCAGCACCTTCACTTTACTGTACATCTTACGACTGACACCAGTTTCTTTAATGGTCATTTAAGGCAAGATTATTTTGTTCAAACAGATTATAAACGTACGCTATGATTCCAGTCAATCGACATATTTTGCGATATCATCGCTCAAGATATTCAGCAATACAGGTTGGTCCGTCACTCGAAGTGTTACAAATTAAAAATGATGTAGTTTTGCCAATTATGAATATAATTGTTGCGAATAAATGAACTCTGTGGAACGTGAATTGTGTAAAATTTTATTGTGGCAAGTAACGTTAATAGTATGGTGGTCTAGTCCTTTCGGAATGTCCAGTCATTGGATTTTTCTTTGGTGTCCATAATTTAATAACTTGGTGTCCATAATTAATACCTTCTATTGGGCGCATCTTAGATCTCCTTGTTTCTGTGCACTTTTTGTTAATTCAAATGCTTCAAATTAATTAAGTTTGTTGTTCAGCATGCGGCGTACATTTGATTCGGACACGTTCAGCTGTTTTAGACGATTTTGCTGTATTCTGACGTGGATACAAATATTTTGTTAACACGTATATGCTGTAGCTCACGAAAATGAAAGATTACAATTTTCAATAAACAATGGGCATCCTTTTTTTATAGAAAGCGTATAATTTAAATATTATAACCTATTTTAAAAAAATGTTCATGTGAATAGCATTTTTAATCTTCAACAAAATTTCCTTGAATGCCCGTCTTCCAACGGTTATGTAAGATTTTAATACAATTGAAATAATACGATGTTTAACTGTGTTTTCGTGACATGATCTCCTCATTGGAGTGAAATCCGTTTACAGCCAGAGAAATCTTTTCATATTAGCAAACAATTAGTATGCGGATTGATGATCAGATCTGGAGAAAGCGCGATGGGATGAAGAAACAATTCATTGTTCAAACAAAACGGATATCACCTTCGCTTTTATGAATGAGTGCGTAGGTGTGTTATCATGGTACTCATCAGAAATTATTTTCTTTTCTCCAAATAGTCGATGGAAATAAATCTGCTAGCCTAATGTTGTGAATTCGGTCCATATTCAATAGCTTGAAATCATACCGGCAGAGTGTATATTGTTGTACAGCGGCATGTAATAATAGATCCATCTTTCATCAATTGCCACAAATTGAATTAAACATTTCGTTGAATGTGTCATAATAATATATAGTATTATATATAGTATTTTTTTCTATTAAAAAGCAAACACGAAATTTTTCGGTAGTGTCACTGTAAGTCATAAACTAATTAGCTGCTAAAATAGTAATGTTTTTATCGTTGCACCATCTCTATGTGAAATCGCAAACTTTTCAAATCACCATTTGCCGTTTCGTATACTAAAAACTGAACGTTCTAAATGGACTTGTAAATTTATGAACAAATTTCATGTCCTATTCAACTGTAGATTCAAAATTATTGATAACATTATTACTTTTCCATTGATTCAACCATTTTTCCACTATACAATTTAACAGTTTATTATTCACATTTTAATATTATTTATACCAATCAGATAATATTCATCGATAGTTAGAAGTAAAATTGATATATGAAAAATATCGATATTTTATATAAAGAAATGCAATCAATACAGAAAAGTTAAAAGCTTGAATGAAATTTTTATATATAAAGCATTTTCTATAATATCTTTACGATATGTATATGTATACGATGGAAAACATAAAAGAAAGCCTTCAGGATATTTAGTAGAAATATAATTCTAGCATTTTTCTTATATAATAACCCTCTATGGAATAGTAGAAAAATAGACTCAAATCATTTGGAAATATATTCTATATTCTTCGTCACTCTCATAAATATAATGGCGAATTAACTATATGGAAAAAAGTAGGTGGAATTAAGTTATTTTTTTTTTATATACAAATTTATATATTATTCATTTAAATAATATATGAAAACATAATTTATTATTAATCGAAATTGTACAATATCTTTCACAAATTACAAAATGCTCTCAGCAATGTATATAAACCAAATATAATGTATACAGGATCAAGCGAAAGACCTAAATTTCTGACAAACCGACATACTGATAGTAGTGTGAATAAAAATGAAAAGTATTCAGGCCTGTTGTATGAAGGTAATATAATGTTTTAACTGTTTTAACAAGGATTACAAGAAGAAAGGTGTTTATTATTATTACTGTGCAATTGCACAAAATGCAATTCTAACCGAAGAAGGGAATACGCCAATTATGAGACTATAAAAACGAAATACCACAATACTTTTTCCAGAGATTTCAACTACAAAGTAATTTATTTAGTGACGTTAGAACAAATAATTTAATAAAAGCTATTAATGATAATAAAAACATATGCGTATATGATAATCGTGTCCAATGCATCAAGCCTCGATATATGTAATGTCTCCACAAATCTTTATATTTGGCTCTCCTGCGAACTATATCTCGTCACAATAGACGCTTCAGTTTCAGATGCACATGCATTTCTATTTGTGCCAATAAAACATATGTCGTCGATAAAGTCAAGATTTTCAAGTCGATTGATTAACCAGAAATATTGGATTTATTTATGTTAATTAATTAAAATTTCAGCTAATTGAAACTTCATATATGTAAATAGTATAATTTTAAATAATAAATATATTCGTCTGTTTAACATGTGCTAACCTATAGAAACATCAGTTAATTTAACAGATGAATTAAACAAACATCTAAAAGAAAATGTATTCTAAAAATACAAAATTTTGGAGTCAAATGAAAACCTAAATAAATTTCTCTATTTATGCGATATAATGTGACAAACAACAATTTCAAGAAATATTCTAATTTATTTCTTAATAATTAGTAGAAATAATTACCATAATTTTTTTAAAAATATTTTCTTAATTTGGCCAAAACTAAGAATGAATGATTGTGGCACAGAGCCAGAAACTTGGTTTGTATTTGAATATACGTGTATACATTTGTTTAAGATGTTAGGATACTGAGTAAGTAGCGCTAAATATACATGTGAAGTGTGACGATTGTAAAATACTCTGAATATCTAGTTTACGACCAAAACTTTGTTGAATATAATTTTTATTTTATTTTCAAAAAATGTTGATATGAACAATAACTTTATTATAAATTTTAATTAATATTTATTCAATGCGGAATTTAATGATTTTGTGCGGGTGTACATTGAGAAACAAATAGATTGGTTATACGTGATTTAAAAAACATACTAAAATTATATGTTTTCATGCGTGGTTTCCAATTTAAGGTGACAAAATATAATGCTTTGACATCGAAATTATGATAATATTTATATATTAGTAAATCATATATATATATGCGTAAATTGATCTCGTTATTTGGATATCCATATTGTTACAAAAAAAAGACTTGATAAAATTACATTTTGAAACGAATAGCAAGGGAATTTTAATAAACAGACCACAGTACATACTAAATTGTTAACGAGGATGTATCTAACACCAATATGGGATTACCTATGCTCTTAGTATGCAAATTTATTCTTAGTAGATCATAAGCTTCCAATAGATCATAATTTATGCTTAAGGACAACATATTATTGACTCTCCCTAAACTTAAAAGTTGTTTACATTCTTTTATCCAGTCTACTACGTTGACCAGCTGAATTTAGACTTGCATACAATGCGAAATATGGTTGACGAATACAAATTAAAAATGCAATTTATAACGGGTTTAATTGATGATGAATAAGAAATAATAATTTATGGTTGTGTTATTGAGAAAGGAACTAAATACAAATATCTTGGTGAATATTGGTGACAATTAAAGTCACCTCCTATACCTGAAAATATCTCTAGAAATTCAAAAAACATTTTTTTAATATTTTTTCTAAAAAATCGAACGTTGCACGCACGAGAAAGTTCCACAGATCTTATCATATCAGTGACAAACTGATAATATATTGGGTACGCCTACTAAAAATGTGTCAATGGTGAAAATGAAGAACCCACATATAGATGGAATTACACACTTAAATATTTAGAAACCAGTTTTTTTTTAAATATCGGTAGAGAGAGCAATTTGGATATTGTGTGTTTATTCCCTTGCCACATATGAATACCACTTTTTGATATTTTATTCAAAAATTTATCCTTGTTATAAATATAGTATCGCGGTTCCAATCTGACAAAGATAATTTAAAATTGTATCGTTAGTTGAGTCTTTGATGGAAATTTTTGCAAACTACCACCAAAAATTCAAAAAACACTAATTTGAAGAATTTTAAATTAAATCGACAAAACAGATACGGGTGTTTATCGATGGATAATAGCCCGCACAAGTAAAAAGAGATAGAGAGAAATCAACGTTCATCTATTTGGAGGTTAAATATCAGAATTTACGATAATTAACAATAAATTTAACTTTGATGTTTATAATTTGGAAAACGGAGTTGTTGAAAGAAAATTTCTAAATTTTTTACATTAACAAAAATTATTCGTTAAATGCATGTTATCACCGATTATCACATAATGGATAATGAATAAAAACTGTTATGAATGACGAACAGATGAAGGTGGAAGAGATTCACAGATGCTTAAGTTAAGCGTTGTAACTGATATGGTATAATAAGTGTCTGGACTGATATTTTATTGGATGGAGTCAATATGCAAATGCCGAATACTTAATACTCGATTTTAAGAACCACTTATAAGCCTTTTTTTACATATTCTGTTTTTGAAATTTGGAGCCCGAAAAAGCATTTTTCTTGTAAATATTATTTCAATAATTGGATAAAATTCTGCAATAAATGATGTAATTATGTTATTTCTAGATTCTACGAGTTGTTATTTATCAACATCTATAAAATAATGGCTATTAACTCGCAAGAGTTAATATCTTATAAATAACTGGTTATTATTATTATTATTATTACTCGTACAGTTAAATAATTTATCGTATATTTTTTATTTTTCTCTTCATAATACTATCAATTAACACTTAAAACAAATATTAATTTGCAACGATAACTTCAATGAAAAATAACTCGCAAAGAAAGATGAAAAACAATAAAAATTTTTAGAAGCAAAGAAAATACAATATAAAAAAAAGAGTTAAAATGAAATATCTGAACATATTGCAAATTATTTCATCAAGTGCCAATTTATCTCAATCAAAGAATTCAACGGGACTTGATAGCATTTAATTCACAGTCATTAGCAATTCAAATATTCATCATCATCAAATTGTTGAATAAAATTTAAATTTCGTCGTTGTATAACAACTAAAGAAGCATAGAGTTATTTACTATTTATTCAAGTTTAAGTCTGATGCCTTTTTTGTAAGCTACACTACACTACACTCGTGTATGAGTGACTTAACTTAATGATAGATACTTAACTTATGATAGATAACCTCTATGCATTGTTCGCATTCTGTTTGAATGTTAATGCGATGTAAAAAAAATGACAACAAATTTACATAAATTTCATTATTTTTAAAAAACAATATCGCTATTACATTGTACCCACGATATTATTAAAAAAATTAATACAATTAAAATAAAAAAAAAAAAGTCACGTAGTAATTACATAACAATAACCAACATGTTTGACAAACATAGGACTATTAATTTTTGTAACGTTTAGTTAATGCAATGCTTTGCTTGATGTTTTGTCAGAAAAATAGAAACAGTTCAAGATAAGAGACCTTGATATTTCAAAATTGAGTCATATCTATTTTTTAAGTCTACGCAATACTTAAAATGAAATTTTTAAAATTTAACCAACAGTTTGCTTGCGTTGACTTATTGGGTTCTAAGTGCCTTAATATTTAACTGACCCTAAATAGATCTACCGTGTTCTTTATTGTCACAATTTGCCAAAAAATTCATTGAAAGTGTGTGATATTGCTATTATGAAAACCATAGCAATAAATCGTCGTCTGTTAAGCATTTGCATAACCAGAAAGATTGAAAATGGATTTACATTACAACTTTACAGCATTGTTTTGTATTATAAATTTTTACTTTGGCAAATTTAGTGATCGCATTTCGAATCTTAAAGCTATGCAGAAACAATTTGTTCAAGTTTTTAAGTGTTTACAGTGTGATCGATTGTGCGCCTGCAGACTTGCCGCTTGAAATAATATAAAAATAATGCATTTACATAACTTACGTTTGAGGCTAGAGATAACAAGTCAATAATCAAAACTTTAAATAGAGTGGGTGGATAATGAGTATATGAGAAGTTATACGCCATCCAAAACAACATAAGTGAACTATGACCAGAAACCATAATTTAAATATAATCGAATAATGGCTCGACAATGTATGTAAATTTAATATATTCCAGCTGAATATTGTTTTCCATTCCAATCGTCGATCATGGATGAATGTGAGTAACAGATTTAACAAAAAGTAGTAAAGATATTAAGAATAGAAAAATTTATCTCAATTCTTTGTACTTATTGCGGGTTCTTGTAATTTTTATATTGAATAAATTTCAAATTTTTAGCTATATTTGTCTATGGACAATGGGCAAACCATTGTCCAAGTGTTAAGCGTCTTTAATGAAACATTGATTTTTACCGATAGTTGTCATTCCAGGTAAATATGATAAGAGATCGAATATCTATATAAGTTTAAAATTATTATCTATAATTGGAAAGATAGTTGATTGTATTTCCATATACATTTTAAAACAAAAGCGAAAACTCAATATCGTCAAAATATATATAAAATGTGCTGAAAGTAAAAAAGTTTGGCAGTTAATGAATATGTCAAAAACCGTAGAAACATACATGTGTTTCTTTTTGTTTCTTTAAACTTTTATCCATAGTTTCATTTGACAGTTATGGGCTGCCTACCTGATTTAGTCAATTCAGAAGCAATCAAATAGATAATTTTAATGGCTATACAGGGGTCATTTAATCTCATATGGTAATTAATTAAATTTTCTTAGATTGAAATTGAAAGATTAATATAAATTGTCTGGTCACTGCAGCACATGTTTTTACAAATTTTATCATCCTAATGCAACAAATTATTAAATTGTTTGTTTTGAATGAAATAGTGGGTGATCAAACATAACGCTTTAAAGAAAAATAAACATAACTATTATGTTTGTTCGATATTATATAGATAGAGTTCAACAAACATTGAATTCTATATAGTAATCAGAATACACTATTTTAAGAATTAAATAAACATTACAAAATTTCCGTATAAACTTGAATACTGTTTAGAATTTACCTTATATAAAAATTCTAATTTATATAAAATTATATGTTAAGATAATAAACATAAAATTAAATAAGAAAAAATGTGCTATATTTCAATCATCTATTTATATATATATAAATCTTACGAGACAATTTCCAATCTTGTGTGGGTGTGACAAGGCAAAAATAAGACTGAACCGACATTATTTTTTACTAGTGGATTATAGACATAGAGATTATAAAAAATAGCTATCATAATATGTACCGTTCCATATACAAGCTACAAATTAAATTGAACGTTTTTTTTTTTTACGACTCTAGTATACGAGTAGTATTACAATATATTATATAGGTCTACAATATGCTAATCATATTTTTAGTTTATTTTTCTAAATTTCGTAATAAAGTAAATTTTAAATTTTTAAATATAAAATCAATTAAAAAAGTTTAAAATTTACTATGATATAAACATATGTGCTTGTCTGTGCTATAAGTAGCATAAGTCGTCCATAGTAATGTTTGGCGATTCCTATCGCAATCTTAAAACAAATTCTACATAAAAGGATAATTTTATTGGTGGTAATATTTTCAAATAACTTCGCAAACGAACAAGGCATTAATACTCATAAGGTCGAATCTAATACGAGGACCATTTATTTGATTGTCCTGGTAGCATAGTGGTGAAGCACTAGACTAGCACGATGGTAGACCTGAGTTCAAATCAAAATGTAGACAAAATTTATTTAAAATAAATTTATTTAGTTTTGCGGTTAAAATAATATCATTCGTATGTCATTTGAAATTGTAGGTTAATATACTCTCTTCCGACATAACATGCTTAATTAATAGTTGTATAGTATATCACAGCATTCCTATTTGTGGGTGACGATTACATTTATTTTTGAATTGTTTGCCATATTGGGAACATGCCTATGGGTGTCATCCCAATCAATATTAAAATTGAATGAAATATACCATAATATTCAACGACAATTGATTTCATTTCTTTTTTTGTATAAAAAAGGACTTGTGCATACAGTATTTAGTTCATATTTACATCAAAAGATAAAAATTTCCGTGGAACATCTACAGCAGATACTAGTGAGAAAAGAAATATGGGATAAATAAAAACTGCACATTCATTGTACCTATAAACCAAATTAAGGACAATGAATGATTAAGATGGTTATCAGGAATGGGTGCATAAAGACAACGAATGAAATTACAGGATGAACTCATAGGTATTTATTCTCTGAGATGTTAAGGAAATACAAAGAAAGTTATATTGGCTTATATGCTGCATGTTGCAGATTCTATCAGTGTATAGCAACAGATGTTAGGATTCTATCCGTGTATAGCAACAGATGTTAGATTTTAGACAATCGCATTGGAAATCACGCATTTTGCTCAAAGACACACGTATGAATACGATCCGCATGATGTGAATGGAAAAATGTATGGTATTCCAGAGTAATCCCGAAAAAATGAAATGGTTTGCTCCGTAGTGATTTTTTGTTGTTTGTTTTTTTTTTTTAATTCTTTTTAAAAATATCTATAAAATTTCATTTTTACAGGAAATAAAATCTGTAAATATTTACATAAACAATCGCATATTTTTAATCAGTTTGCATAATATAAGAAAAATAAAAAAAAGACGTCACATTTCATTCATAAAAACGCCTCCATATTTTATAAATATAAATATAAATACGCGAGTAACATTTACATTAAGAAAATTAAGAAGTTAATAAATTGAAATACGGAAAGTTCTCATTGCATATAATAAATAAAATGTGAAATCTTTTCTTAAAGACAATATGAATGAATTAATGCAACTATAAGTGGATAGATAATAAACAAGATACAACTCCTACGCAATGTACGTTAAACGATACGCAATACTTGCGGCTAATTTGTACCAATTTTTAACACCTAATTTTTTTTTTCATTAAATTTACCATACAGCAGTGTCTTGGCTCATAAGATATAATTTAAAGTCTTAAAAATCGATACAATGAGAAAGGAAGCCAATAATTTTAGGCTCTGTGAAATATTTATTATGAAAATGAAATATGTAAATTTTGAAATAGTACCCAGACAAAATAATGGACAGACTAAAGGAAGGGATGGACGGACAGACGTATGTACGGACAGATGTTGGACGAACAGAAGGATAGACGGACAAAAGGATGAACGGACAAAAGGATAGACGGACAGAACGGATAGATAGAAGGATGTATGGGCAGAAATGTGGACTTACATAGCGATAGACGAACAGAAGAATGGACTTACATAAAGATGGACAAACAGAAGGGTGGACAGACAGAAGGGTGGACGGACCGAAGGGTGGACGGACCGAAGGATTGCCGAACAGAAGGATGGACGGACAAAAGGATAGACGGACGACCGAAGGATGGACGGACCGAAAGATGGACGGACCGAAGGATGGACGGACCGAAAGATGGACGGACAGACAGAATGATAAACGGACAGAAGGATCGATGGATGGACGAAAGACTAATAGATGCATGCATAGACTAATGGATGAATGGACGTACAGACGGATGGATGTACATCCTAATGTGCATGATTGAAGCGACAAACGAACAACAAAATGAATGGACAAACGAATAATAAGAATAAATAGTTGGAAGGTCAGATGAACAGAGGGACTGTTACAGACAGAAGTATAGATTGACATTCTTATTTCGAGTCATATTTTTTGATGTTTAAAATACTTACGTAATAAACTGCCCGTGGCCTAATGTGCAAGCTTGATAGAATATAAATATATATACGTAAACATACAATAGTTATTTTTTGTGATAATATGCCAATCATTTATGCAAATTAAGTTACCATATTTAGACTATTATAACCATTACTAGTATATAGTAGTATTATTGAACAATCGCGGACCAGCCCGCTTAACAAGAAAATACAAGAAAACTTGTTTCATTCATAAGAAAAAGTTGTTTTTAAATGCCATTCTTAAAGATTTGTATACAATTTGAAACAACTTTTTATTACATTCGTACATTTTAGATTATTCTTTATTAAAGCAATGGTACATAGGTAAGTTCTTTGACTTTCTCATCAATCAAATTAAATTATTTTACACATTTGATTAGCAGCACTAAGTCTTTGCAGGATATATGCAGTTAAATTGAACAATTGACAAAAACAAGGTATTATTTTATGTACGGAAATCTTCATGGTCATGCATATTTATTTACACAATGTATAATATATTTATACATCTTAATATTAATTAGCGAAATGGACATTGTTGTAAATGATATTAATAGGATTTAAATAAATCAAAACTTGACAATATTCATATACTGGTAGTTTTTATAGTTCAACAATGCAGTAGGATGGAATAAAAAGTTTCAGATTCCAAGTAACTATATACGTAATTCAGATGTGACGACCACCTTGCCATGGCGTTGCAATTCTGCGAAGTCCAATATAAGGTCTTTTGCGATCCATTATGCTAAGCAATGAATGTTATATTTAGGTTAAACGAAATAGTATAAACGAAGTCTACTAGACTAAACCAATTAGGTGTAACATCTTCCTTACCTGAAATGTAGCAAAAATAATAGAACTAAATCTAAATGAAAATATGTTTACAAGTTAGAAAGATTAATATGAAAACACTAATCAGATGGAGATATGTCTACTGAAACGGCGGTTATTAGTAATCTAGTATTGAGGGCTCTCAAAAACGTCGTCCTAGAAGCTGTGGATAATGCAATTTATATATATATATATAGACAAAGTTTTTTTTAAGAAATATTAAAAGCAAATTATTCTAGAATTAGGAAACTATTTAAATTAGAAATGTCTGAAAATTAGAAATCCGAATATAGAGTACATGAAGCACAAGTGCATCTGAAACAAATAGGGATAGTGGTAAACTCAAGATATGGATTAAATGTGGTTCTTGAAAATTACACTACAATTTTCCATGCCGAAATAAACTTTATCCTAAAATGTGCACAATAGCTTAAAAACAAAAGTATAAAATTGACTAATTATAATATTTATCCAAATAGTCAGGGTACTTTGGTGTCACTTGAAACACGCAGTTCTAATAACATGATATACTAGTCCAACTGGCAATTGATAATCGAGTGTCACTAATTTATATTGATAATTTGGAATTCATTGGAAACCAAAAAGCTGACACCATTTTTTCAACTTTAAGTTATTGGTTTCAGTAAGAATTTTATGGATGCAATAAGTTTGTATTTGACATAGCTAAAAAGTCATAGTAAGTTCGGCAATAAACAGTATTTTATGCAGAGAATTTGACGAATATTGAACTAGTAACTGGATGCTGAAGGATTACAAATTAGTCACCTTTCGGCTAAAGAGACTAGAGAACTTTTAATATTACGAGCTAGGGAGATCGATTTGTCTGAAATTTCGCGAACAGACTAAATGATATAATATAGTAAAATAGAATGTTGGATCGCATTACTGGGGGTTGAAAAAATCATAAAAAAAATCTTGTTTCAAATTAGACTTTACGAGAAGATGAATAAATCCATCCCTTTGATCTAGTATGCTTGCCACTCTTATATAATTAATTGATAATGCAAACGTAGAACAGCAACACCTAATTTTAAAGGCGATACCTCTGATGATCTGTTATATTTAAATATACTCAATTTTTATGTTCAATTTTTGACTACATAATCCTCATATAACGATGAGATGAGATGTCCCAGATTCAAGTGATTATATACTTGGTATTATATAGTGATTGAAACATATGTGTATTCTTATAGTATAATTACAACTGTTGTTTGTTGATTTTTTACTGTACTTTTTCATTTTCATGTTCTTCTTGTCTTATAATTTTCTTATATTACTTTATTATTAATTTGTTGTGTAAGTCTTCAGTTAATTTAAATAAAAAAAAAAAGATGATTATGTTTCAGTGATTGTTTGTTTTATCAATGAAAGACTGAGATGATTTAAAAGCAAAATTATAAAATTAAAAAAAAAAAATGTTTATATATATATAAAAAGTGTAGGCACTTTAGCATAAAAGTATTTTATTTTTTTTTTGATTTCATTGTCTAGGCCATCTCATCTTTGTATAGGCACCCACAATTTTTATTGAAAAAACATACCAAATGAAGAAACTGTAACACAGCATAAGCTTTTACAGCATAAATGTCAATATATTTATTTATCATAAATTTAAGATTCACAGTTTGATAATAAAGATATACAATATACCCACTTGTGAAGATTAAATAAAAATATGATTGAGGCAGATTGAGGTGTGGGAAATAGAACAGTATGAAAAATCACGTTCAAAATATCTATAGATGGTCGAGGGTGCCTAATTTTAGCATGTCAAGACAGGAGACTTCAAATGTCAATGAGGACATAATTTATTTAAAAAAATTGTTCACGATAGTATTTATTCAGACTGGTTCTAATATAATTAATAGGGTGTACTGTAAAACACAATTATACTATAACTAACACGTCACATATAGATGGTCTTAGATATATGTTTGTTATGTTTCGTATGACATATCCTACAGCATGTTTAAGTATTACTACAGCTGTTAAACAGCATGATCAATAAAATGCGGATATCATCCTAAATAGATAATCGAAAGAAACGGCATGTAGGATAGTTCACATAGTAAACATCTATAAAAAGTTCGCATATGTGGCACCATTTAACATTAAATCCCCTAACATCTGATCAAAAACACATTCTTGTGACCACTTCTCAAAATTGTTTTTTGTGGGCTAGTTTATATGTGATTTATAAATTTTTGTATCGATTCATTACTGTTGATTAGACATCATTACATTAGGGCACATTTGGCAATGAATGTATATTGGGATGTGCCTATTATTAATATAGTTAAGCCATACATTTTATGTCAAAATTAAACATGCCGATTGCAGACAGACTAACGTGTGAAAAACTGCTAAAACTAGCACGAATTACATAATTAATAGTTTCATCTTCCAAGTTTGACTACTGGCAACTTATAAAATTATAGCCGACAAAACTGAAACCTAATTTGAGCAGAGCTCGATCAACCTTTGGAAAATACAAATGCGTATATAGGTCAAAACGTTTCAATATGCATGAAGATGTGTATGGAATAGTAGTATTACCATTGTCCTGGGACCAATTTTCAAACATATTAGTTATTAAATGAATCAGGAATAGGTAGTCAAGTGAAATTCACAGGGATACGGGTGATATTGGTGTGGGTCTTGTGGTCTGATTGAAGGACAATTTAAAGATTGCCCATCAGTGAATATCGACGGTGATTAAGTGTCAACCAAAAAAAAAAAAATTAGAATTTATGTATACTCTACGATTAAATTCAAACTGGTAATCAATTATAATATATGTCGTGACGATGCAAATAAAAACTACGGTCCACAACTATTGCTACCTAAATTAGTTTTCATAATAAGTTAAATATTTTATAAGATTCACTAAACCATTAAATAATATTATTTTTCATTATAGCGTTCATTTCGAAACGTTGCAAATATAAATGCATCTATACACAATCTTATCTGAGTGAATATATTTTTAATGACTACACATGTGTTGTTGCATTTAATTCAAGGTTTAAAATGTAACAAATTCATGGTCCATATATTATATTAATGAAATAATAATAAAGTGAATATATTGACGGCAATAATATTAATTAAAAAGCTACCTACTTTTAATTAAAAACACGCTCAATTTTAATTAACCCGATTTTATGTTTCATTATCACATCAACAAAAGCATCGAGAATTTTTTTTTTTAATACACTTCTTCTTCCTCTGTTAGTTAAATTTCTTAATTTGATTTTTATTCACCATAATAATAACCATTTTCATTCATAAAACACACAAATCAATAGGGTTGTTGTCAACATATCGTAAAAATTGATTATTTATTCGATATTTTATGTTTTTATTATTAGAATTTTATATTTTATTTCCAAATAAAATTGATCATGACACATACGTGGGATGTGGCAGTTTAAGAAAAACACTACGAGTATTTAATAATGTAACACTTAAATGGTGTATGCTCGCTCGTATATTGGCAACATTTTTATGTTCAAAATCTATGGCAAAAGTAAAATGCTTTGAAGTGTAAAGGAAATTGTATAATTTGGTTAAATTGTTATTTATATATACACACT
>JANSTX010000356.1:0-23499 GCA_027564355.1 Penthetria funebris
AATCCATACAATTTAAAATTAAATTTAATTATATTTAGGAATTTAATTTTAGGAAAATAAAAAGTTAGTCTTAAGAGAATTGTGTTGCATATAACATTAAAATAATAAACCAGTATAAAATATAAAAAAAGTTCTAATAATTTTTGCTCAAAAGATTAACCTTCCTCATGTCCTTTCTAACATCATCATAGAATGAGTCAGTTTCTTCACGTGGTTTATTTACATCGGCGCTTAAGTACAGGCTAAATATGCATTAAATTATTATCGAATTTTAAATTAGCCTGTTTGTCCTTATCTTTGCCACTTTATATTAATAGAATGGATTAGAAAAATTGATCGCGTATTGTTTGCCTGATAAGCATTTCTGTGGTAAATATTAACGTGAGTTGCATATATGCCACTATTACTTTTATGTGGTACTAAAGAGACCAATTTTCTTTAGGAGACCTTAATCACCGCTTTAAATATCTGGTCGATGCCTCATCGAGTTAAAGTTTTTAGATATATAAGCGGCATTTGATAGTAAGGGTATTTCTTTATCCTTAATCGATCGTATATAATCACAAAATTTTGGTGAGGTGAAGGTGACGTATTATTCAATTACGTCATATACGAGTACATATGCATAATTTCAATAGTCGTTGCAAACAAAGTGACTGACTATGTAGTCGATACAATTATTGACAGAATATAAATTTCAAATAAAATTATTAAAATCTAATTTTCCTCAATATTGACAATAGTGGAAAATTTAATTGCAACTTACATGGAAAACTGAAGTAATCAATAAGAAAATCACCACAAATTTCATCATTAATTTAAGATTAATGGTATTTTTTCACATTTATTAAATACAAAAAAGAGTATGAATGCAAGTAACTTCGTAACGAATAATGTGAGATAATATCAAATTTTGGATCAAAATAAACTTCCAAAACGAAACCATTTGAATAAATAAATTGTTAAGTTAGTAAATAATGATGTATACACCTGTGTTATATACCAGTAAAAGTGTATGACTGGAATAGATACAAATTTTTAATGTTTTAGCAGATCAAATTACGTAACATTTATATATATTATACAACAACTGATGTCAGCATCGCGAGTTGTACACTACACGTTTATATTATAGATCATCTTCATGTCAATCGCTACTCTGCGGAAGAGTATGATAGAGCACACGCCACTGGTACTAGTCTCTTTAATTTCAGTTGTCCGCCACAATATTTTTGAGCGTCTAGGTTATCTAATATCCTGAGAATTTTATTTCAGCACATATCTTGCAACATCGTTGATCGGACGGTTCAGTGTATCAACGATTCAAATACATTCTTTGCCAAATAATTGCCTCAAGATCCGACAATCTCATTTCGTCTTTGAAATATTTATGCGTAGACCTATTTGTGAACTGTTTACATCAATAATCGCTTAAAATACAGCCGCATATCCATCTTCTTTTTTTTTTGTTTGTGACATAATCTCTATAGCATTTTTTCTGTTCTTTACAAATACTCGATTTGAAGACACAACTGATCATATAGTGTATGATTATTGAAACAACCTTGTTTATTGTGTTCTCACCATGTGAGTTCACAAACTAGAATTACCATTTTAATGGCACCTCATCATTATCAGCCTTGTTTTCCAATAGAATATATTGTAATATAAATACAATCTTGTCCATAACTTCACTTTTAGCATTTCTGGCACCGACTGCCATTCAGCATTTTAGATATTGTAATGCGAATTTTATTTCACTTAAACTTAAAGCAGAATATCCCGTGTTGCCGGCCTGTATTTAACTGAACTCTGACCAACCTGAATCACAGACCTATTAAGCGGTTTGATAAACACATATTTATTTGTGATTAAACAGCTGTATTACATAATTGAATTTAACGTTATGTTTTGTATTGCCTTCCAGTTAGTTCTATCAGACGATAGGATTATTGAATTTGCAACATATTGTCATACACATTTCTTCCTTCGTCTGCCAAATTTTCTGCAACTTACTACCTTATTTCATTGTTCTGTTATCGTACAATATTTTTACGTTTCGCAGTCTTACGATACGTCTTTGCATATTTGCTAATAGTTTAATACGAATTTGCCCAATAATCAAATATAGTGATAACTGTAAATATTCGCACCTATAAAGTTGCATATATATTTGAACAGCAAGTTTGGAAATTTCCTGCTAATTTTTTTATGGTCTATTTGGTTACTTGTGCGACCATTACGGAATAGTCAAGTTGCCAAGTTGAATTGCTTTGTATAATTGAATATTGTACTTACTAATCAGAAAATTGTGATTGTTGCAGTTGTTCGTGAAAAGCTCACTATTCGAGTTCATATCACCCATATTCTGTATACACTACTTATTTCAGATTTTTAACTAATATTGTTCGAGCTAACCTTTGTCTTAGCTTCTCCCATACAAATAACAAAATCTGAATTTTGAATCCCATCGCAATACTTTGATAATCATGCATACTCATAAAATGATGTATGTGCACAGTAGGAATACATAGATTTTTTATAATTCTGACGTATTTACCCTACTCTTGAATCTTGGTGTGAACTTCTTGGTCTGATCAAATCAACAAGATTCTTCGTTTTATAACTTAGCTATAGACCAATTCCACTACTATGATCCATATATGTGAATCGACCTTCCAGAAAACTAAAAAGTTTCACCCGATTCTCGCTCAGCCCAAATATATCATGGAACAAATGTTCGGTGATAGTGGTTTGAATAACCTATATAATAACTCAAATACAAATTGGAATTCAACATTGTATGCAAAGAGTAAAGTTTTTTGTAATGAAAGGATAACATTTATTGCATTTGCTAGAAAGAGGAGTAACACATCACTCAATAAGTTCGTAGGATGACCAATATAACAACAAGTTTTAGACAAAATTCGACTTTTCATTAACATTAACATTTATCATTAGTCTCAAAATACCTTTCAGTTTTGGCAATCACTTCTTCATTGGCGTTAAATCTCTTTCACTGGATCATTCTTTTTAGGTCTTCAAACAGGTACTAATTGCTGGAAGCCAGATCCGGAGAATATGGTGAATGGGGATGCAATGCAAAGTGCAAATCGTCCAATTTTGCCATTGTTACGATCGAATTGTGACACAGTTCATTGCCTTGGTGAAAGAGCACTTTATTTGGGTCGTTGCTTTTTTGTTTGGGTCGTTTTTTCACAATTTCTTTGAACTGCTTTCATCCTTTGCTGTCTACTCTGTAGTGGAGTGATGAATCCCTGTTTCATCCATTGTCACATACCGCATGAAAAAAATCTTTTATTGAACTGAAACAGCTCCAAACAGTGCTCTGAATCGTCAACATGTTGTTTTTGATCGACTGTTAGCATACGTGGTATCCATTTCGAACAGAACTTTCTAATAATTAAATGTTCATGCAAAATGCTGAATACACTGCCTTCTTATATCTTTAAGGTGTCATCTATCGCACGCAACTTCAATTTACGATTGACCAAAACCATTTTATGAACTTTTTTATGTTGTCTGGAACAACTGCCGAATTTGGGCGACCAGAGCGTCCAGCATCATTGGTGTTTGTACGGCCGCGTTTAAAATCAGCAAATCACTTCTTTACCACTTGTCTCGATTGGGCACACTTATCAAGCCATTGCTTTGCTTGTTACATTCTGGTCCACATATTAGACCAATAATCAATTTTACAATTTAATTTAATTTAAGTGTTAAGTCTTGTTTTTCATAAGAGGTCGTCATAATCTTAAAACATTTATTGGTTATTATTTGATCACTAAATTATTTATTGTATTCGCCTCACAACAGTCTTTTAATTATATTTGGGTTTTCAAGAAGTCGATGATGCTCAACGTTATCATCCCGTTTGAAGTAGTTGTTTATTTACCCTGACGAACCAATAATGCATTATGATTTTTTATAGGTTTCACATATTTGAGTATTTTTGTGGACAATCTGAAAAAGGGATCAGATTTAGCTTTTGCTATATACCCCTCAACAATATGTAGTACTGTGGAAGTAGCAATTAAAATTATTGAACAATGGTTTCAAGAGTGTGAACTCAACGTCAAACCTAGTCGAGCAGAACTGATACTATTCACTCGAAATATGGAATATATGGTCATATCAATATACTAAACCTCCTACGCTGAGATATTACCGTGTAACAAACTGACTACATTGCACCAAGATTGTTACTCGGTAGAGGTTTCGACTACAGATTTGGTAAAACAAGAACCTTCTAGATGGGTTTTATACCATAATTTTTACCGATGGTTCAAAATATTGGTTAGCGAGTGAAGATTATGGATTTTCTATAGACATTCTTAACGTCGCGGAATTATTTCGACTCCCATACAATTAAAGTGTCCTCCAAATGGAAATGAAAACGATCTGGGGAAAACAGTAGTGTCTTTGTGAGATCTACTTTTCCTACACACGTGACAATTAGCCACGTATAGTATGAAACTTAAGACTAGTTTCATACCATCATCCACTGGTTTCAAGTTGAAGACCGATGTTGGTAATGGAGGGATATTCTTCAGACATGCGTAACGTTGCGGAACCATTTAGTCTTACATATTAATCAAGTGGTTTTTAAGTGGAAATAACGACTTTGTGTGTCCAACTATAATGGCAACTATTATGTGACATAAACTCGCCATTCTGTGATTAAATGAAAACACTGCTATGGGCTTCTAGATATATGAACATTGCAGATAGCAGAGATCGAACCTTGACATATCACTGTAAATATCTTCGTTACTAAATTCTTTGGCGTTCATCTTTAGTCTGTACAACTGCGCCACTATATTCAACCATAACCAACAGTCATATATCTGCCAATCTATAAATTTTCCTACGCAGGTGATGATCAAAATGTAAGAAATCTAAAAATTTGATATTCAAAATCGAAATCACAGAATTATAAACTGCAAATATTAATGTAACTCGTCAATATTATATTGTAAACATCACATAAGCCATATGTACGGCTTTATCAGGTTATTCTCAAAAATCAAGTATTAATAACTTCAATTTTTTGTTTGATGTTATGAGCTGTGAGACTATGCTGAACTTTCTTATCTTATTTTCATTTTAAGTTATTATTCGACAATATTCATGACAAATAATATCAAAATAAATAGATTTAATGTGGTACAAAAAGACATTCAATACGAACTAAAGTGAGTGAATTTTAAATAATATCTAATTAAATATTCAATAACAAAATAATAATTAAAACATGAGTTAAAACTAGTAGTAATAAATAATATTGTAAGCTTGAGTATCAATTAGTGACATTCTTCTATACACATCTACATTAAAACGTAACGTATTATTGATATTGTGAAGTGTATTAAGAACTGGAGGTTTACAGGTGTGAATATTCGTACATTCTACTTGTCTATTAAAATCAACCACTGCGGTAACACGTACCGGGTCTTCTAAAACCCTGCTGATTTCGGTGAAGTGCGTATTTTGCAATATCACCGACCAGTCCCCACAGTGTTTGGCCGAACCAACTCCATTTTTATTGGATGACAATTTTGTTCATCGCCTACAGATCTAACAGTATCTCGAAATTCTCATTTGATATTGTATTAGGCCAGAAAATTTTTACTATACGGCTGAGGCACCTATTGACGAAGTCCAAGAGTCGCAGCCGAACAATATTACTGTTAAACAATTTGTTTTAAAATGCGCAACTTTGGGATTTTTTGAAATATTTATGACGACCGCCAGACTCCATTCAGCATACCAAGCATTTGCCAACCTTTTTGTGAACGGGACCCAATATCTGTTTCTGCACCACCATCAATTGTAAACATTGATTTTTAGACCGCTATGTGCACTGTATTTCACAAGCCGATCCAATTTCACTCTAATGTCCTACTCAGTTTGCGAAAGTAAGTAAATGTCATCAGCGAAGTCAAGATCTTTAGCTCGAATGGTTGGACCCAATCTGATACCATGCGGAGCAGACTTTCCTTTGATCATAACCCAATCCAAGACGAACAGGAAAAATAGTGGTTACAGAATACACCCGAATGTACATCAAACATATCACCCAGCCTTCCACGATGCAAAACTCTACATTGTGAATCACGGTATAGACCGCATATCATATTCATCAGTTTAGACTGTATTCCATAACTTTCTAGATTTGTCCACATCATACCACGATCAATACTATCGAATGCATGTTTGAAATCAACAAATAACATATAAAATAGCGTTCGCCATTCAATCGACTGTTCAACAATGATCCGTAATGTATTGATATGGTCTGTGCATGAAACCTGCCTATTCCATTTGAATACTCGGTTAGCTATAAGTTTGTTTGTCATGTTTAGCAAGGTGATACCAATCCAGTTCAATTATCAAGCCGTCTTTCCATAAGGCTAGAATACCATCCGACAACCACACTTCACTAATAATGGGATCCAATACTGATACAATGCTACCCCAAATCGACTTACAACATTATTGGTGGTTTTAGGTGTTTTCATGTGGATATGATGTCACCACGACTTGGAGCACAATCTCTGAATCGTCTTGAAGCCGATCTTCGGTCAATCGGAATTTGAGGTAGCTTACTAAAGTACTCAGTCCATCTTTCCATTTGCTGAATCGCATTTGAGATCCGCAAACCGCCCCTAGATTGCATTGGACGTTCAGTTCTAAAGGACCATCACTTTGATGTTAATCGCATACTTGATGTTTCTGCTCCTTGTTATTCTATTCGATGTATCGCCACTATGCCTTTTATAATTAATGAAAACCAAAACTTTTCAACGACTTGTCTCAATGCGACTACGACTGTGTTCCAGTATCTTCGAACACCGTCACATACTAATTGATTCGCCAAATCGCCTGCCAGCTTTGTCTTATCACTTCATTACAAATTTTAGCAATGTTTATACGCACGCAGTTCTTGAGCCACCTGCGCTAGTTTCGTCTGTTCCAGCAATGACATTTCTGTGTCACAAGATGTACATATCAGTTATTTTTTATTGCTGGCCTCATCCCGACAATAGATTTTGATTTTAATTTAATATTAATGTGATTATTTATTGGTTTTATATTCCTTTTTAGGATACAATTGAATTAAACAAAATGGCAACTAAATCACCAATTACAACACATATTTTGGATACATCAAGAGGTAAAGCCGCTAGTGGAGTAAATGTAATAAATAAAGAATTCAAATCATGATAGAAATGCCATAACACAGTCTTATATTTTTATCCCTAGGTATCTCTTTATCATTCAGTTGAAGGTGATTGGATATTGATTAACAAAAGTATTACAAACACTGACGGTAGATGTACAAATTTAATTCAGCAATTGGGATCATTTAAAATTGGACAATACAAATTACGTTTTGACGTTGAAAAATATTTCGAAGCAACTGCAACTGAAGCATTTTATCCATATGTTGAGGTAAAGTCTTATACATTGATTTACTGCATCACGCAGAGCAGAGATATAAAAAATGACTGAGTGCATTGACCGACTAACGTCCATGTTGCTCAACACAACTTTACCTTCACTTTGGAGTCACCGTGCGTTAACTCGATCACGACATACGTCAATTTATGGCATGTGATGAAGCTAAAAATGTGGTATAAGTCGTGTTTTTAGACCAGATAAAAATTATTTCATATAATAAATAAGCTCTTCGGAACTTATTCAATACTATACTGAATTATTCAGTTGTGGTTCTGCGTAACTGATTGCCACCCTTTACACATACCCACCTGTTGTAAATAGCAATAACAATAAACTAAGTAGCTGGGTATTGATGTTTCTACTGAAATAAATGAATAACTGGATAATTATAATTGATCCTATATTTTCCAGTTGGTAAATTGCAATTTATAGTCATTTGAGTTCAAATTTGATGTTACACACATATTTGAAACCGCAAATTAACATCATAATGCATCCATATGCGTTCTCGAGGCGTAAAGGTTCAGGTGATGATCTGTTATAAAGGTCCTATGGTTTTGATGATTACTATGTGTATAAAATAATCACTATGAGACTTTTCCAAGGCAAGAGTGGTAGTTCTTGAATTTTACATAGTACATCAGCTCTAGAATTTATTATATTAATTATATCAATTGAGATCAGTTTGTCTTATCCCATTAATGCGTGAATTATCTGTAATATAACAATTGTAACTTTTTACTGTGTAATTTAAACCACTGCGACCTTGACTATATCTTTTAAGTATAGATTTTGCCATCTATATAATTTAATCAAGAACCTCACGACCCACCACATCGGTGACTCTATTGTCTGTCTACATAATTATCATGGTCGTTGTTCTGAAGAGACCGCTAGTAATCCTTCTTTATAGATAAATAACTTTAATGTTTTACAAAATCGAGTGCAGAGTTTGACAATATGATATATACATAGTAGCATTTTTCATTTACAGATTGTTTTTAATTGTGCTTCTGTGGATGAACATTATCATGTGCCGTTATTGTTAAATCCATTTGGTTATACCACTTACCGTGGAACATGAAGTTAGATTTAGAAGAATGATTTTTTTTTCAATTCAATTGTAACCAATTATGTTATAAAATATTTCTGTTTTTTAAATATTGCTTTATTAAAATCCAAAGTTATATTTTATTATCATTTCTTATGGAACGGATACAAGATTAGCAATATCGTTACAATCTTAAATAAAATGCGAATATCGAAAAAAAAAGCCACAGGTACTAATCAGAATATGTTCACGTACCCAACATCTAGATTATTCAACCTAGTCGTACCTATACATAGTATCACAAGGAACTCAGCTAAAGATGTATTTGACAACATTTGACGTGTGATCGGCGTTTTAAAATATATTATTATTATTTATTATAATTAAAATATTCAGGTTTTTTTAGTCTTTTTTCAGCTCAGTTCCCACTCAACCTAAACCAACCCTCCAGTGTAAGCGCCAAAATTTATCTCCTTAATTTAACATGAATACTAAAAACATCTAGAGGTTTTGATATGTTCTAAATTCTAAATAATAAACACCGTCCATAGTTTTATAATATAGTTATATTATATAGTTCTTTCCACAAATTTCAATAATATTCTCGATCATTTGAAGGGGTTTTCCTTGATTGTTATTTATTATTTTCGATGTTTCATATTTGTTGGCTATTGTTGTTCAGATGGCGTGGAGATAGTATTGTAGAAAATATAACGTTGTGTAATAGATGGGGTGCAGAAAGTTGTGTAACAATAGTCTACCGATTCAATAAAACAATACATATTACAATATTGTAATTGAACAATACAATATACTCGTATATAAATAATATTATAATAAATATAATACAATATAATTCATAGTAATTAATTCTATAGACTACTGCAGTAGGTACACTGAATGTGCAAAAAATAAAATGTCGCTACAGTGTATTCAGTTTCCATCATCAGTCACTATAATATGCAAAAAAAAAAAAACCATCCCTGTTCAGCCCGTTGTCTCTCGGCTTCAATTCGGGCGGCACATATTTTCCTTGCGTTTGAGCCATTCTTAAGTCATTCAATTCCTAATGATTTTGCAAGTTTATTTTGCGTCTGACAGTGGTCTTCATCGTATAATGCTTTCAATTGTTCGCCATCAAAATTTTTCGATGTTTATTTTCAACACCAATTTCTGCAAGCTGTTTCCAACAGAGCATGATCGTCGTAAATCTCTCCTTTGTTATAATGGATTTTTTGAATTTGAATTGTGAAACTCGTTGTCTATGTTGAATGCACATAAAAAACAAACTCTAAAATTAGAACGTGATATAAACTTCACATATGTTTTTGAAGCATAATATGAACGAAGAACAATTAATTTCTTTGACCTTTATCTGAAACATTGCTAGAAAATAAGCATATTATAATCCATCACATTATCAAATGAACCGAAATCATGGCTATTTAAAGGCATGTCGCCGAAATATTATCAGAAATGTTAATGGCGATACAATTACTCCATCACTGCTCGAATTGAATTCCGATCACGAAGTTATCCATTGTTCTGTGAACTATCATGATTAAGAGTCGATATAACCAGAACAGGTGACTGCTTGAGCCACTGTCCATAAATTCGGAAAATTTAAACTAATTTTTTTCCGTAAATTTTAGTCGTAGCCAATGTATTGTTTAATAAAAATTGTGACGGATCTCTTTTAAAATTGCCTCGAATATAGTACTCTTAATTCTGTACATTAATGTTACACCGGATGATCATCTTAATAACATTCAAATCATCTCGATTGTGTGTTATTTCTGCATATGATCTATTTTTACAGTTCAACATTTCAGAACCGTAAGTCATTGCTGATCGATCAACAAATTTCATACACCTGTCCCTTTGCCTTTGGTGGAACTTTACGATCACATAAAACACCGGACACTGGTACTCTATCAAATGCCTTCTCGAGATCTATAAATGTCATATGGAGGTCTTTTTTATTATCTCTGAATTTTTCAATCACTATACGAAGTGTTTGTATAGCACAAGTTGTTGATTTGCGTTTCACGAATCCGAACTGGTCGTCTGAAATTTTAATTAGATCACTGAATCTTGTATCCAAAACTCTTTACACTCAAATAACTATATTTGTAATTTGCCAACTGGAGTTAGACATTTGAATATTTCAATAGAGTGGCGCATAAATCCTCGCAACTACCTAGTTTGATGATGGAGACAAGCAATAGAATTAGATATATATTTTTCACCTTCGATTATATTTTCTTGGTATACGATGTACTTATGATCAAATACTCTCACATTGTTACTGTGCAAGACTAAATCTACACATTGTTTCAGTGCATAATTGAATGTATATGCTTATATTGTCAGCACGCGTATAAAACAGATGGAGGCTCAGTTAGAGAAAGGGTTTTATATGTTTCTTTCCGTATACTTTGTACCTACAGATCCTGAATACGCATTGGAATTTGGCTGATCAACATAACAGACCGGGTATGTACAGCCCCAGTTGATCTATTTTATCGTTGATTATTGGTATTTTCTTTCAGTATTTTCTATTTTTTTGGGGAAGAAGAGTATGTATACAAAATAAATTTTCAAATATTAAACTAACTATAATACAAATTAGACGCAATTTTATTCAATTATATGAACATTATCAGATCGATGTACAATTTCTGTAATATTAATTATGTTAAATGTGTGCAAATATCAAATATTATTACGTAGCACACTTATTAAGATTTAAACTTAAACATACCGATATTGCACTAACGTTGCCCGTATACCGATTACATTATAATTGGGAATAATTAATATCTAAAACACATATTCTAGAAAAAGTGAATTGCACTACAGGTCAATGTCACATGATAACTGCCATTAATCTGGCCCTATTACTTCGCCCATACTCGGATCAAGTTATTCTAGGCATTCTGCACAAACGTAGTCTTTTTTCCAATTTTGAATTAATCACATTAAGATAATAGATACCGATTTCCCTGTTCGCCGAATTCACTGTCAAGATAGCAGTAAAACACAAGAACTGAAATTGAGTTGAATATTATAAAATATACAGGTAATAAGTCGTGTATGTCACTTTTTCATGTATTTTATAATTGCCGGTGTCTAATTTGATAAAATGATTGAGTGTATCAAAATTTAAGATAGATTTGTGTTTAAAGATTATTAATTATGACCACATGCTATTGTTTTCAACCAAAATTTACGAAATTTTATGCTATTAATGTAAAGAAACACAAGAAATTAACACTAATTCTAAGTATGAGAAACGGGATGATACAGCAATGAAACAAATTTTTATAAAAGTTTGACCCTTAAATTTTTTGTAATATTAGAAAACGGTAGGGTATGATGTCACATCCAAAACATATTTATAGTTGTTTTGCAATGAGAAGCAAACTAAATGAAGAATTTAAATAAGTGCTATGGAACAAGGCACTTTTTTTAACAAACAGAAAAAAGCCACATAAAATAGTCAGAACAAAAGTCAAAATTCGGAAATGCCTAGATCCGTGGCCAAATTAGCCAAGAAAATGAAATATCTAAGATTAACATTGGATGAAATTATTCCGGAAGTAGAAAAAAAAAATCTCAACATTAGATGTAAAGAAAGGGATATTGTCAAATTGATTACTTGTTTCATTTAGACAAACTTCACAAATTATGTAAATAATCCAAGAAGGATCTTGATAAAATATCAGCAATTAAAGGTATAACAGTATTTTTTAATGTACATAATACAAAATAACTTTTTATTTGCTCAAAACGATGGATGAGAAGGATATGAACGAAGAAATTTGTGAACATTTTATTTAAAAGCCAGGAGGTCAGTTCAGACCCGAAGTATTGCGCAGCAAATTACCATCGAATTGTATATTTGAATCCGAAGTATTTGATTTATGCGACAAAAGACACAACTGCGTCTTATTCGTATTTTGAACATTACGTAATTTCTCCGTACCCAATCAGAAATTAAATTTAAATCACCGCTACGAGAATTGTCCATATCAGCGCGAAGCGACTCGATCATGATCCCGGATGTGGCCTTTTGTCGAAATAGTAAGAATGATGCAGAGTGCTGTCCTCAGCATCGTAACTGTAAATTGGGCTCGCAGTTTGTGATAGGAGGTCATTAATAAAAATTAAAAGTACCGTACGAGACAACACGGAACAGAAGTGACGCCATCGAGAACTACCCTAATCGACCGACCCTTCAGAAAATTAGAAATCCACAACCCCAAATCAGGATGAATACCATAAGAGACCATTTTCGACAATAGCGTACCATGCCAAACTCTGTCAAAAGTCTTGGATATGTTGAGTGCAAGCACCGAGTCTCACCAAACATGTGCAAACTTCTACTCCAAATTTCAATCAAATAGGTCAAAATATCACCCGTTGATCTTCTGAATCGAAAACAATATTGACGATTATGAATAATTTTATTGGATTCCAGGTAAAATATGATCTTGAAGTTAATAATTAAGAAATTCAATGAAGAAAATATGAACACACACTGTGTACGCTTACATATGTTGTCAGAAAAATTAGAAAACTTAAGGAAACTAGTTAACGAGTTTGCTGGGGAATAGGGAACATTTAAAATCATTAAATGATTTGAAGTGAAGTATATTTGAAACGCCAATAAAGATTACAAGCGTATAAAATTATTGAATGATAACTACTATTCATGAAGTTATAATTTTAAAGAATATTCGTATTTTAATAATGATGATGATAATAATGATTTGAGTAGATAAAGGTGAAGCATACATTGAAAACTAATGTACTTTTTCGGTTAACATTTGATGTTACATAATAGAAGCAGCAAGATCACTTATAATTAGCATTTTGGCGTAAAGATTAATATGGTGGACACAGGGAAACAAGATAGAGTAGAAGGGTAATAAATTATGATCACGTGCATAAAGAAGATAGTGGATGTAATGATGATGCACTAATTAAAATCAAACATTTTTACTAACAATTGTCTCATTTGGTAATAAAAACTTGTAAACATCATCATTATCAGTAGGCCGCGAATAAAACATAGTTTGTTTATGTTAAGTTTTGTTCTAAAGCTATGTACATGAGCCAGACGTATTGTTCTAAAGCTATGTACATTACCAGACAAGACATGAAAGTATCCCGAAATTTATTGTTTGACACATTGTAACATTAACATACATAGAGAGCATGACATGTAAAAATGGCGAGCGTGTTTAGAGGGATATTATGGGGATAATACAAGCAATCACAACAGAACAATTGCTAATGATATCTAAAAGATACTCGCTTTTGAATTCTGCATTGTTTGGAATTCAGAATGTTATGAATTGAAGACGAACAGACAAAATGGTCATGTTGATATATGATGATATTTTTATTTAATTTTGATTATTTGAAAAAATTATTTTTAATATTAAAAGTAACACAACATCTACTCACTTTAGTGAAGTTAATAGCTAAATGTTACACTTTTTTTTTTTTTTTCAGTTGCCCATTAGTCCCCCTACTTTATTGGCAAATCTAATACGTTTAAGTGTGTGATTGTGTTTGTTTTTATTTTAAATGATTTTTTAAATGATTATTTTTACATTCCGATTTGAATGGAGTGATGTTAATTAAACTAAACTTCATTTATTTAATACACAATGCATTGTTGTATTTATGTTATAAATTCAAGAATTTGTTATTTTTTATATTATAAATAATTTAATTTTACATGCATTCTTTTAATCTCAAACAAATTTTGAATTTGAGAAGAATTTTTTAAGTATAGTCACATTTGTATATTGATTTTTAATCTTTGCGGTCTTCTAGTGTGTCTCTTTTGAAAATTTTCATTGTTTTAAACTTATATTTACAATCATTATAATTTGTAGTTTATTTTAGATTATCTGAATTAACAATCACAATTTTTATCAGCGTGTCTTCTGTGCTGTTCCATTTAATTTAAAAACAAAAAAAAAAAAAAAGTAGCTACAAAATTTACGAAAAACACTTTTTTTTTTTGCGTAAACAATTTTTCTTTTTTATTAATTAATTCTATTGACTTAAAGATAGAAATTATTGTTGGACAATTATTCCATTATTCTACTATAGTTAAGATATTTTACTAAAATATTTAAATAATTTAAAAAAAATACTTCTCTGTTTATTTAATATATTTAAATGTGAATTGGTACATGAACAAGTAATTGTGCTCTCTCATGAAATACAGCTGAACACATTTCACAAGTAAACATATCTTCACTTGAAAATGATATTTCATTTTCTTGTTTTATTGTCATCACATCTAGTGATTGAGATGGTATTTTATTTGGTGATATTGATGTAGATGTTGAAAATTGTGATGTAGTTATTAATGGTGGTGGTGGTGGTGGTGGTGGCGTTGTTGGTGGCGATGGTGGTATCACTAATAATTTAGATTTCTTTATTGGTGATAGATTTCGTTGTTTCGATGTTGTTTGTGTAGGTCGTGGTGTTTTACTAATTTTTTGTGATATTCGTTTACTTGTACGTCGCTGTAATGAATCAGACGCCAATTCTAAACCACCAGTTGGTTGTGTATACAATTCAAAAGTGTTAATATTTGTAGTATTTATGTGATCGTCGACAATATATTCAGTTGTATCTTTTGGTTTGATTGGTGATCGCAGTATTTCCTCTAAATCGTTAACAACATCTGGACTATATTTTAGATTTTTTTTTGATAATTCTAATAGAATATCAGCTTCACTTCGATTGTAAAAGTCTTCTTGTTTTATCGTTAAAACATTTTCGGTCACATTTCTGTTCATTGTTGTTTCTATTGATGACTGGTTTGTATTTTTTTTATTAGCTTTTGTACGTGCATATGGTCGTGATTGTGTATTTTTCGTTGATGTACGTGTAATAAGTGTACGTGTTTTACGTTTACCATCTTCAACTAAAACCCGTAATTTTTGTGTATGTATCATTTTTGGTCTCTTTGCTAAACTATTACTATGATTACTATTATTATTATTATTATTATTATAACTATTATTAATATTAATATTATTACTACTGTTATTGTAATTAGTACTAACGTTATTATTAGTATTAATATTATTATTATTATTATTATTACGTTTCTTTATTGTACTTTTCTGTGATTGGTTTGTTGCAGTTGGTGAGTCGTCTTCGAACTTAATTTGTTGTTGATGTAGTTGTTGTTCATTTTCCTGTTGAAATTGTTGTCTATTTGGTGGCATTACCACAAGTGATTCAATATTTTGTAATGTATTTTCAACATTATTAAAGACATCTATACCGTCATCATTGTGTGTACTAAACGATTTCTTTTTATTACGGCGTGAGTTTGTCTTATTAAAATGCTCACGTTCATATAAAATTTTATTGGTATTATTATTATTATTATTATTAATATTATTATGTTCCATTGGTTTCGATAATATGTAATCCATTTCAGTTCGTTTATTCACTTCAAATTGATTTGTTCCATCGTACTCATTTTGTGAATTTTCATTTCCCTCATTACTTGCTTCATTATTATTGTTATCATCATCATCATCATTATCATCATCATCCTCTTCTGAACTGGATTTTGCATGTAATGCACGATAACGTTCTAATTCATGGGGTTTTAATTTACGACGACGTTTATATTTTCTTGGACCGGTCTAAAAGCAAAGTAAATTGTTTAATGAATATAAAGATATGTATTTTCGTTAAATTATATAACAGGTGGTTTAGATTATCTTAATCTGTTCGAATGCGTTAAAGACAGGTCAACAGGCTCAAATGAGGTGCATAGGGCGGCAGTTATACGGTTCAACATCTAAATAATTTAGTAGAGTGGTGCATAAATTCCCAACTACCTTGCTTGTAGGACAGATATTTCGTTTTCCTGTCGACAATCACGAAATTAACAACATTTTTTTTAGCATCGTTTACACGCCAAGACATATATCATGATCGAGTTACCTCGCATGAAGGTACAGATATGTTGAGTTAACCTTGATTATAGTCGGTCACTCTATTCGTCAATTTAGTAGGATGCTAGTACATTTATATATTATACATAACTTCGATATCAGAGATATATTAGTTCAGTAACAATTTAAGAGCTTATTCCTTGACAAACGAGATCTTTAGGTAGTCTATTAAATGTCTTCTCAATATCAATAAATATCATGTAGAAGTATTTCTTGATATCTCTGCTAGCCTGTTGACCTGTCTTTAACGCATTCGAACTGATTTTCTGAAATATTTATTGGATCACGGCGGTTCTTATGTACAAAAATTCTTTCCCACATTTTTATGATTGATTCCTCTGTGGTGGTTAGCGATATTTTGTATATTTCATTTATGTTTATAAAATGACAGGTAAAAGATAGCTTCGTCTCCATGAATTTGGCATTGCACCACCGTTTAAGATATTAATTAATAAATTTGTTAACCATTGATACCCAAAATCACCTAAATATTTCCAAAGATCTGATGAGATGTCATTTGGACCATTCGACTTCCAGTGGAATGACTGCATTGGAATGATCCCAAAATAGGATTTGATTTAGGAATTTGGGGATGAATATATTTTTCGTTCAGAAGCTGATTAAAGTACCTATTATTGACTTCTTTGCTATAAATAGATTTAGGAATAGCTACCGCCACCGCCCCTTTTGCCTTACGTTCTTTGCCACATGCTGTTTACCGTTGTGTGATATTATTTTGAACCGCGTTGTTCTAACACTAACTTTCCTTTTTAATATGCAACGAACCTTTTGAAAAGTTAAGATATTGTTTTGGCTTCTCTTTGCAAACACCGTTTCGAAATCATTCAACATAATTAATGACTAGCGATCATCTTGACTATTGCGTCTTAAATTTGTTTTGTATATTTCTTAAATAAGATTTTTGCTACTAACGAAAACATAATATAAATCAAACTGAGTCAAATTATTATGTCATTATCAAATTGTATAATATCATATACTGTGGATTATTACAACTGGCATAATTTGAATTGGTATTTCCAATTTAGATCGTCCATTAACTAGCCTAGTTTTATTTAATAAAATACACTATCAACAAACCGATTACAGACCTTTTCTTTCGCGAATTCAAAGAATCTAGGGCTTAAGGTACCGTGGTTGTTCAATATCAATCTACACCATTTCTTATTGTCACATAATCCTGAATAACTGTGTGATTGAACATATTTTTATATGTCACTCATGTTCAGCTATTATTGAATTTGCACTGATGCTATTGGTTTGATAATGGCGGCACAATCGCCATGTTGCGATGGTTTTCATTGGCTTCATCATAGACCCTGTAATTACAGCCTTTAAACGTCATGTTCTGGACAAATATTTATAAATCGCATTCTCATTACAAATAGTATGTATGCAGAATTATATCAAACTGTATGCTATTTGTCACCCATAATTTGACTTACGACAGACTAAATCACAATGTGCTCCACATTAATGTTTTAGACGATATACGATCTGCAATTGTTAAACACTGGATAATTTGAAATGTACATGTCCTAAAACCCTTGAGCATGACGTTTTCGGTAATTAAATTTTAGAAAATAAACAATAAATATAAACAATTTTTATACAACTTACCGGTGGTTGACGTTTCAAAGCTGTATTCAAATCACTATGTTCAATAACATGTTGTATTAATTGCATTGATGTTGAAAATAAATCTGAACACACAACACAGTAATACGGATTTGTTGCTGTTCCATATTTTGAATCGGGACCCGAATGATGTGAACGTACATGTTCACGTAAAACTACACGTTGATTAAATGCACGTGGACAAATTGGACATGCATACGGTTTTTCACCTGAAAACAAAAAAAAAAATAAATTAATAATAAGCAAGCCTCCATAATGATTGAATATTTTATTGTGAATTCGATTTTGCTCTCTCTCAAACCTGTATGAATGCGTTCATGTTTCCGTAATGTGCCACCATCAGCAAATGCTTTCCAACAAAAACGACATCCATATGGTCGTTCACCAGTATGAATACGCATATGAATTTGTTGTGAACTTCTTGAACCAAATGTTTTGCCACATTCTTTACATGGAAATTGTTTGCCCGATACATTTGTATGCGAATGGCGATGATTCATTAATGATCGTCCGTCAGGAAATTCATCACCACACACTTCACATGTTACCGATTTATTGCGATGCGATTGCATATGCCGTTTAAGACGTGCTTTATTATGAAATGTTTTGCCACATTTTGAACAGGAATGATTTCTCTCTCTGGAATGATCCCATGCATGTTTTATCAACACTTTTGTATCCTTACATTGTTTACCACATAAACGACATGACGTTTCTGTTAATTCATTTGAGTGCATATGATATAAATGTTTTTTTATTGTTATCTCTTCTAAAAATGTTTCACCACACAGTAAACATCTAAAAAAATAGAAATAAAAAATACAAAAGAAACAAAAAAATATTTAAAATTAAAGTAAATAAAAATTCCGCAATAAATTTACTTGAATGGTTGATTTCTTGCATGTATTTCAGCGTGTGCCAATAAATCAAGTGCTTCGGTAAAATTTTCACCACAAACATTACAACAATGCTTTGCATTATAATCACTATCAAATGCAAATACCGTGTTAACGTGCGCCCTTGAATGTCGTTTTAATAAATCATGACGATGAAATGCCATACCGCATGTATCACAAAAGAAATCACCATATTTCGAATCTGCTTCAGAATCCGATTCATATTTTTCTTGATCCGGTTCATATTCTGAATTACTTGTATGTCCAGCATGTTGTATACGTTGATGTTCACGTAATAAATTAATATCCCAAAACATTTCACTACAATTATCACACTCATATGGTGAATCACCACCATGCATCTGAAAATTAAAAACGATTTAGATATCGAAATATTATAACAATTGAGCTGTATACAATATACATAACCACAACATTTATCAAGCACAAAGAAGGAAACATACCCTTGCATGTGATAATAATGCCTTTTCTCTGGCAAAACAAACTCCACATTTTTGACAAACAAATGGTTTTCGTTGGTCAGTAACGGGATAACGATCTTGAATTGATGCATAATTTTCATGTTGTTGAGCAGCTTCAATTAATGATTTCATATCGTCCTGCGGATATTCACGAATTGTTTGCTCAGTTTTAATTGTTGCCATTTTCGATTTCTTCTGACGGCCTGGTCTCTTTTTTACTTTTACATCTTTTTCGGTTGTTTCTACGATTACAAAATATATGTAAAATATAGTCAAACAATAAATTTGAATACAATTTATTATTATTATTTCAATGTTTTACCAATTTCATTATCAATGTCTTGTTCTGGTATTTGTGCATGCACTTTTAAATGATTTAATAAATCTATACGACGTACATAACGTGCACCACATAAATTGCAAATATGAGGACGATCATTTTTATGTGCCACCATATGGTTCATTAAATTTGCTTTTTTACGAAATCTTCGACTACAAAAATCACATGGATATGGTCTTGATGCTGTATATTCATCTTGATCGGTTGGCAATGGTACAATATCATCATCGATTTGTATGTCACAACCAAGTTGATCAACTGGTATTTCGACTCTAAAAAAAGGTGAAAAAGAAAAATTGTTGTTAAAGCTTCGACATTGACAAACTTCTTGATTAACAGAAGAGTAGTTACAAATGGTTTTGTTTTTTTTTTTTTTTTGTAAGTTAGAAATTAAAAAATGTAAAAATAATAAAATAGAATAAAAAAAACAAAAACGATTCATCATCTCTATTACGCGGATAGTTTCCAAATGCTGGGAAAGTAATAGATGGCCAACATATTTCCAAAAACTACAGACCTATAGTCATTACTTTAATTTTAAAGAACATGACACAGTTTGACGCAAAGAGCTGTTATTAAAACTGTTCTCTTACACTATTCAGTCATAAATTTTGAACTTTCTGAAGTTCAATTCTGGTACAACAAAACAAATAAAAATTGACACATCAAAACAGTTGGGCTCTTGACTTCTTTGTAAACTTTGACGTTAAATTTGTTTCTCAAATATTCTGGACCTAATTTTCTCAGAACGTACATCAGAAGCATACTGTCAATGGTTGTGACGATATATCCACAAATATGCCCCTAATATTTTGTTATTTCAACTGAATACACGTCATGTTCGATTATAGCACAAAACAGAGAGGTTTTAAAGGAAGCTGAATGGATGCTGGATTTCGTTAATTTAATACTTGTTTGCATTCGCATTGTGTTGATTTTGCATTCATAGTTTCAAATAGGAAACGCTTTGTTTGTGAAACATTCTCTTTAAATGTGGGTTTCCTCTCCACCAAAAATTCAAAATAAATATTCACAAATTTCTTCGTCACAATCTATCCCATTTTTCCGAACTTAAAAGTTATCTTGCATATTTACATTAAAGGGTCGATGCAACTTTAATGTAAAGAGCAAAAAAAAAAACACCAAAAGTTAAAACACAATGAATGAAAATATTAAGTTAGCAAAACTAGATTCTCATTTGAATTAGAACATTAAAGAGGAACACATACTGTAATTGCTTATCGAAAAGATGTAACATTTAAGGTGAGTTCGATGATTATTGACAATTTACTATCGTACGAATTTGCACAATTCTATTATATTGAATTGCACGAATACGCGTTTAATGCAACGAAAACGCTTTATGTTGCAAGAAGATAATTAGTAACATAATTTTCGGATTTGTGCTTGAAGAGTGTGTGCTCCGGTTAAAATATTATCATATGTCTTTCATTAGGAATTGTAAGTTAATAAACTATCTACTAATATACCAGATATATAGTGAGATAGATAGTGAATAGGTTACGTGCATAAATGTATTCAAGTATTAAAAAAAAAAAAAAAAAACAACAAAATTCTCATTAATACAATTATTATTAAGAAAAGATCTGCGGTTACCTAGGAACATAAACATCAGTTGTATCAATACATATAGAACTAATATATTATAAACTATATGGAGATTTATCATACAGTCAGTTTTAGTTTTAGCTTAAAAATATTAAAAATAAATATGTAATATTACCTGTCTTCACCTTGATGCTGAACCCAATCACCTGTTATAACCTCTTCTGTAACTTGACACTCAAAATATTGATGTTCATTATAATCAGCATTTTCTGTTTCCTCAACTTGTTCCTGTATTAAATCACCCATCACAGTAACATTTCCATCTTGTGCCATAAAAATTAAATTCTCTGCAGCTATTTGATCTAAACTATTTGGTATTGTATTTATTTCTGTTGATGGTATAATTTCTTCACCAACTAAATACTCTTGATCATATTTATTTCTATAATGTTCATCATCTTGATTCAAAATACCGGTGTCATTATGATCGATTTCTTGTTCTTCAATCTCTTGTTCAATAATAACATCATCTTCCATATGTTCCATATTTGGTTCTGGTGAATCGGTTATAGCTATTATATCATCAAGATCTTCATTCTCATTAGTTTGTTCATTTTCGTCATCGATCCATTCAATTGAGTATGCTCCAACTTCCATTTTTAACTTTTTTTTTTTCTTTTTTTTGTTTTTACCACTAATTCCAGTACTTAATATTTTGCTTTCGTAATTTTATTATAATAATATCAAACTTGTAAATACTGGAAAAAAATTAAAAACATTAATTTTATGCTAATAATTATATTATTAATCAATCTAATAGTTAAAACGACAGGCTGAAATAACGTAAAACCAAAAAAGAAGCGAAAAGCAGACAGTCGACACTGTTTTTACAAGAATTCATTACACAAAAAGAATACTCAGAATGATCTATTGATGTATTTAAACACGTACAATGAATATGGAAGCGGAATGATCACCATAAGAAGATTACCAAGAAAATTGTTTAAAAGCAATTACATAAACAATACGAATAATATTAATCAATAATCACCAATAAACTATTGCCAATTACAATTTGGTGTCGTTAATTTAAAACCTTTTAAAACTTCCATGAACTATAATTGATAATTACATTTAATAAATAATATAAAATGATCGGTAATTAGTTTACACAACTACGCCAATGGATTAAAAAGCCTAAAGTAAAAAATGAAAAAAGAAAAAAAAAAAAAAAAAAATTCAATGGCGGAACGAATTTCATTAAAATTTTTTTAAGAAAATTTTATCAATTGAGGTTATGCTCGAATGAGGTTAACAATTTAATAATAAACAAAATAATAAATTAAATTTGATTAAGTTTTTCACAATAATTTTAATACAATAAAATGTCAATAAATGTTTTAACCCATTATGAAATTAATTCGCCATTTTTTTCTTTCGATTAACACCATTTCATCATCACAGTAGAATACAACAAAATTTGCTTCATAATTTATCATAAAACATAGTTTTTAATAAACTAATTTGAATATCAAACGATCACTTTTTTCACATTAAATATTTTACAAGTATAAAGAAAAAATAAATGTTACTTTAATTATTTATTTAATCAAATTACGTCGCCAAATCAAAAATTATATTATTTTTTTTCACTTTTTTTTTTTAGACATTTGAATAATTTTTAATAAAAAAGGCCTTCATTATGAGAATATAGAAAAAGAAAATGTTGCCATATTTATAATAAAAATTTTAAAATTTGACGGTAGTAGATTCTTTAATTTTTAGTACATTCACAATAATCTGTTATTTATTAAATAAATTATTTGTTTAAAGATATAAGTTAATGCTTGTGTAGAAAGTTTATTTAATTTGGTATGGATTTTCTCTATTCTTTTTTTTTTTTGTCGTCTATTATTTAAGAGATATATATATATTATTATTATTATTATTTTTTCTTTAACGACCAAGGCCAGTTTGACCCAAATAGTCTTTTCAACCTCTGGTTAAG
>JANSTX010000367.1:0-23499 GCA_027564355.1 Penthetria funebris
TCCCAAACAAACTTTTTACTCCTTTTAGATTAAAATTGGGTTTATAATATCAAAGATTAATATAATTATCTTATATATAATTATATTGTTCTCTTGTATTATATTCCTGTAATTTTGGGCTATTTTGCAATTCTATTTAAAATACTTGTATATTATGTTGTGATCCGTTAAACAATTTCCAGAGTCTACAATAATTGGCGATGCCAATTATATTTCTCTCGTTTTCAATTATAAGCACTTCTGTGTAATTTTTTTTTTTTCTGAAATTTTCATTTCTTGGCGTTACATGAACGGAATCAAATACAATAGACCCTTGGAACTTCGTTCCCAGGGCCTAAACACAGATGCATATTATTATTTTGATCACAAAAAAGCTGAACATTATATCTACCTTTTGAGATTTGCATCAGGAAATCATAACCATACAAGACTGAAATACCTTGAGAATGGTTAAAGATACAGCTGTTGTGTCTAAGAAGGGATCTGGAGTGAAATCAAAATGTACAAACTACAGAAAGTGATTTCATGTGTTCCTGCCTGCAGTAAATATGATAATAATGTCAGCTCGTTTGCAAAATATAATTAAACTCCCTTTAAGCAATTATATTAATTTGGAATTCGAAATTGTTTGTTCTTCCTGTCAGAAATAACAGTATATAATTGTTCGATATTGAGTTGTGTCGATATTATTCAGTTTCCCATTTTTGTTGTAAGAATAATTTTGAATATACAATTAAAATTAAAAGTTTCTTAAAACTTTTGTGTAAATGCCAAGTATTATCTTTTATTTTGGCATTGCAGTGTAGAAAACAAAATGGAAACCCACATAAAAAGTTTTTCACCATTCCATGATTGCTACATTTCAGGAATTAAAATGTTTTATAAATATATAAATATACGTTATTATATGAGGATAAGTAAAAGCGTAAAATATACTATGTTTTTTTTTTTCCTTTAACAAATACCTGAATGATTTCGCCTATAATTTTTAAACATTTTTATTTTATATTTTTAATAAACTATTTTCCACTCCCAAGCACGGACAAGTAATTTCATTTGTTGTATATTATTTTCAATATTAAACTGATTATTAAAAAACTCAACACAAATGGCATTTTATTTCTTGAAATTATATTTAAAAAGGAAATACGTAATAATAATATAAACCTGCATCAATAAGAAAATCCAAGTGGAAAAATCAAATCAACTGATGGTCTTAAAACGGCCATTTTGAAATAACGTTGCCGCGTCTTTTACATTGCAATTAACGTTAAAAACGAATTATTTATTTTAAACGTGATTTTTTGATTCTTAACATTAAATTACATGGTTTCTTTATTATATTTGATGATAGAACTATTAATGCATTTTAAGTATAGATAGAAATATAAGTTTAACTTTGCAGTCAGCATATATATATATATATATATTGTCATTTATAATAAGATATATTATTAAGTTGAATATATAATTGCTTTTGAAAAGATTATATAGTATGATATTGTTGATTGTTGAATGCAGAATCACTATAATATCATTATACTCTCTGCATGCACTGAACAAATCTATAAGGTTCATGGAATTTTTATGATCTTAGCAAATAAAATCGTTTTACGTGCCTTATTATCATTGCAATGCAATCTTCATAATTTATTCCGAATAAGGAGCCTTACTTAATGATGAATACTAATTCACTGAAAGATGATATATCTACAATTTCATCAGATATCTTAATAACTTCAACTTGTAATAATTATGGCAAAATACAATATCATATAATAGGTCAACTTTATAGTTTTCTTCGTTATTTTAAAGTTATTTATACACTGTAGATTAGCGAATCTGGACCAATTTAATGTTTCAATATAATTCTTAAGGACATCAGTGATAACTCATGGAATCTTATAATTACAATAATGTAAAAGATACACAGGATCTACTTAAAGAGTGTGTATAGTTACTTGGATAAAGAGTTTGATAAATGCGCTGTAAATTCAAATAACATTGACCGGACAGGGCTACATAACGAAACGTTCAATTCAAATCAATAATGGATCTTTAGTCAGACGCAACAATGTAAAAGACATACAGGATCTACTTACAGAGTGTAGTTACTTGGATAATGAGGTTTGGTAACACTTCGAAAATTATGATGACAGAGAAAAATTCGCTGTAAATTCAAATAACATATCATAAAACTGACCGAACATTACAACATAACAAAACATTCATAATGCAAACCAATAATGAATGTTTAATGAGACGCAGCACATCAAATGATTGTTGATCGGTCCAGAACATCAGCATTCATATCTCTTTAATCAGAGAGCCTGCTAATTATTCGTTTCGTTGACCTTTTAATAGCCAACTGAGCCTGTCTACATGTACCCTCCTCAGGTTACCTTTTCCAGTGAACATTGTGGGTCTATTTATCTATCAGATACAATATAATTCTTTGTCTTATGCCAACAATTGACTCTGGTACCTGAAAGTTTTCGGCAGAGTACATTCTTGCTAAGTCATCAGCTTTTTCATTATCATATAGTTGTGATTCGTTTTGTTGTTTTTGGCATTATTACAGGCCTTGCAGCTAAGTTATCCTGTAACACTTCCTTGAATCTAGTTACGTATTCTAATCTTTTTCTTGTCCCTTACATTTACCCTTATTTGATATTCATAGCAATGGCCCTGCTATGTACAAAACGGAGTATGATTGATTAAACGCCAATATCACATCAAACAATCAAAGCAAATGGCAATAGTTTAGATTTATACACCTACGGCGCAGGCATAGTCGAATATTGTCATATGATTGATTTTGGAATATTTTATTAGGTCGTCATTTAATGGATTATAAATAAGGGCTGACTGGGTAGCAATCAAACTCTTACAAATAAAGTCATTCGATATATAAAATTAAACATAAAAAAATTCACATTTTTTATACTAAAACCACTAATAGCCAATAAGGTGTGTTGAGTTTTAAATAATTTTTATTGGTTCGTAGGAGATTTTGTTGTTTCAAAAAATATTTTAAATTCTATTTTTTTCTGTTCGCCTGATTCGTGTTACGTAATTTTGAGATAGTTTGTTAGGAAGTGAAAAAGTTATATGTCATTTGCTATGATTTCCTAATTTAATAGACGATTTCTGAGAAAAAACTACTTAATTTTTCTTCACATTCACATACAAAACATACGACACTTTAAAATGAACATAAAGACAAACACAAATAACACTAAAACTACTAATAATCAATAATAATGGTGTAATTATTTGAAATCGAAATCGAATTCTTATTATTATTTGTTAAAATCATAAAATAATGATAAAACGAGTTTAATTTAATATTAGCAACCCTGACCTAAAATTTAATTTTATTGAATTTATCTCGGTGACCGAGCTCCACAAGAATAACTGTGAAATTCAAAAAAAAAAAATTAGTATACTTAGAATAATGAATTGGAAAATAATTTCTATATTCCTGGTCGCCTATTACCCATTTGGGAAATTTTGATGAGACAGAATAATAAGTTAATCATGAATGATTACTGATCGAAAATATTTAAAATGTATTAGGCTCTCAGAATACTCTATACAATTGAACATTTTTGGCCATGCTACATAAAATAGTAATTTTCGAAGGTAGAAAACTACTATTAAGGTCCTGAGTCAAATAAATTCAGAAATACATGATTTTGACTTCTGTTCATAAACTATATCAGCTTAAAATTATGTTCTTGTTACAGATCGTCAAAATTAGGAAGAAAAGCAATGATTTATCATATTTTGAACACTTGTATCAGGAATACATAATTTTGATATCAAGAAATATACACAGTCAAAGATAGATTTTGGAAAGAATAGAGTATAACATGAAAAGTTATCACTAATGTTATAATGTTAATGTTAATTTTAATATGTTAATGTTAACATGTTACTGTTAATCTGTTAATCTGTTAATCTTAATGAGAAAATGCATTAGGCTCACAGAATATTCTATATAATTTAACATTTTTGGCCATGCTAAACAAAATATTGATTTTTGAACTCTGAAAACTACTATTCAGGTCCTGAGTTAAACAAAATATAAATGATAAAAATTTCAAAACATTGAAGATAAAATGTTATTACAAAATTCAAATTATCTGTCTAAATGTTTGTTTATAGAATTCCAAATTGAAATACTACTTGAAAATCGGAGAATAATATTAATAAAGTTTTAACTTATAGTCCCTTATTACTCAACTGTGTTTTATTACACTATATTTAGATTTATTTTATTATCAGGTGTTCATGAATAAGACAATTTTGGGAAATTATTGACACAAAAATAATAAAATTGTATTAGGCTCATAGTTTATTATAATATAATTAAATATTTTTGACCATTCTACATAAAATTGTGATTTTCAAAGTTAAAAAACTACTATTCAGGTCCTGAGTCAATCAAATTTAAAACTATAAAATGTTCTACTATTACAGATTTTCAAAATCAATTTTGACATGTTAATCGTGATTGTATTAGAACTAGTCTTATTTGAGAATGTATATTGTTTCTGTATCGTTTAGCGCATCCATACAGTATAACTTAAGGTTGATTCCTTTGTCAGCATCTTTTCCATAGTAACTTCCAGCCAACGGCGTGATTCATGAATGGCGCATCTAAGAGCGATCAATCCCTCCTCTGATTTGAAAGACTTGTATCAGGAATCCATAATTCTACGACGTTATATTTTATTGAATATACTGTTAAAGCCACGCAAAACTGTAGTTATTACCGTTCTTGAGATATTTCGATTTTTTCGTTGAAAATATGTTCAAGTGTGTATGTTTTCCTGATTCCCTAACTAATCACAGATTGAAAATGTGATGTATAGAAAAGCATACAAAAGAGAGCATTACTCAATTTAAGAACATCTGTGTCAGGAGAACATTGTTATCAGAAGGTCATTTAATAAGCTGTTTGAACGTCGGAAAATAGTGATATAAACGAAATAATAATTGTTAATAGCACTAGATTACGGGCTTATACATTCCTTTGATTCGCAAACGAGCAGATACTATCGCTTTCTAATAATTTTTCAAAATTTACATCATAATCTATTCTACATTATGTTATGTTAATTTGCTAGTATATAATTCTATAAATAGATTAAATAAAAGATATTGTAATTGATGTGAATATAATATCTATACGATGACAAACAATACTCAATCCGTATTTATATACTCTATGATATGGCGATACTTAGGTGCTATATATACGTATCTTTGGATATGCTCGTATTATTTTTATTTAATTTTTATATTATTAGTTACAAAATGTCATTAATAATTTAATGAACTTGTTATTCCCATTCGAAATGTTACACTTACTTACCACATAAATGATAAATGACAATTTGTCTATTGCTTCTGATAAATGTTCTTCACAATTACATAACGTTTCAATTTTCCACATATTTTTACTTGGATTAAAAAAAAATTCCTATTTATGTATAGAAATATTAGCTATGGTAATTAATCATTGATAAAAATGACATATCATTTTATTTGGACCAAATAAAAGGGTAAAATTAATCTATAAATTTTCTCTTCGAAATGTAATGTTTTGTTAATGGTTAATTAACTTTAATAACATTTTTCTCTATATGATCAAGTACAATCATCTCGAACTTTACTTCAAGCGGGAGCATAGGATGTCAACTAACAACCGCCATTATATACGTTCATGAATAAGACAATTTTGTAAAATTATTGACACAAAAATAATAAAATTGTATTAGGCTCATATACGATTTCCGGTCAGTATCTTCACTTCATTCCATCACCTTCCATCTGATATTAGCATCCATAATGACTGCGGATTCGGCAGTCAAATGCGTATTTTGCAATTTCACCGACCAGTGGTCACAGTGAATGGCCGATCTAATTACACTTTTTTCGATTGACAATGATGTTAGTCTTTCAATCGACTGGTCAGCAATAATTCGTAAACGTATTGGTATGGTCTGTAGAAGATCTACGTAGCCTGGAACTTACCTATTCCTTTCGAATACCCGATTGGGCATGGCTGTGGAATTGGAGTTATTTTAACTTTAAAAAATGATTTAAAAAACAAACAGTTTGAAATTAGAACCATATATTATTACTGACAAACAAGAGGAAAAGGAATAAACTAAACTGAAGTACGTTACAATAAGGAGATTAAGACAGCGGTCAATTTACAACTAGAATTGTATTAGCTAAAAAAACATATTCTTAATTCGAGTCTAGAATTTACAAACTACCACAGTCAGCGAATTATGGAATTATGAGGAAGATATTTAAAATGTACGAAATTTTTTCGTCTTCCATTGTGTAAATAAAAAAGATGTAAACGCTGTTTAAGGCTGTGGTTAGTGTATTCACTATATCTGACAACTTTTTATAGTATGGTAATTTTTTGTCGCCTTCGTTATATTTGACTTTGAATGTGTTTATGACTCTAAAACTTAATCAAATAATAACTTTAAACAATCTTTACCCTTTTCATGAATTCTATTAATTTTGTCATCTAAACTGCCTATACAGTCTTGGATTTAGAAATAACTTTGCCCTTTTTTGTGCATTTTATTGCAGACTGATCTTGCTGCTTGAAAAAGCAAAGAGAGAAAGTTTAAAAAGTAATAAAAGATTGAATGCATAAATAAATTTAATTGCCTTAAATTAAAATATATCCGTAAACTAAATACGTATTATGATCAGCTCGAATAATATTCACTTTATTTTCATTCAAAGTTAAATTCTCGATAAAAATTGACAATACCTTTTTTAATTTAACGTTTAAGAAATTCATAAATCATATTAACAGCAGAAAAAAAATGGGGTTAGTAAGAAATTTTATTATACAAAATTGGCTTTTATTACTTGAAAAATTCATGGAAAGAAAGGAAAAAATTAAATTCAAGACATGACAAAAGTGTTTAAGATTAATGATGTGGTTTTATTTCCTAAGTGATCCATGTGAAGAACTATACTTTGTGTTATACAAGTTTTATAAAAAAAAAAATAATATTGTTATGTATTTAAATCAAGAGGAGATCCTTTAAGCCAACTGAAGTGGAATTAAAGAAATAAAAATGTATAAAAGGGATTTATAATAAAATATATAGGGACAAGTAATTTTGCTTTCAAGATAATGACAGTACATTAAACAGCTCTACTGAAATTTTGTATTCGATTTTGACATAAAAGCATAATTGAACATTTTTTAATTTTATCTGTTTTTAATTGAAAATGTCCTTATTATGAATGGTGTCAACTGGATTTACTCACTAACAACTAAGAGTCGCTCACCTTATTTGTACCTTATAATGGTACCATCGATAACATGATCACATATATGTCAGTTTCAAAGTGTGTGATCGTGTCCAAATATTTTGGTACAGGTGATTTTTTTAGAACTTGAGTATATATTCGACACTTACTGCTATCGAAACCTTATTACCAAACGCCTTGTTTAGTGGGTTTACATATACCACTCTACCGAAGTATTCAAATGTATAACCGATCTGTTACATTTTCGTGCAGTTCTAGCATATTCTAAATAAATAAATACAATGTCAATCTCAGTTTTCAACCTAACATCATTGATACTTCATGAATAGATGTTAGATAACTTCCAAAGAATAGAAATAAATTAGTCAATTGTCATTCATGTTCTTCAACAAATTTTGCTAAATAATCCAGTAATGCATCATTCGTTCAACTGCACCACCTTATTGAAATCTGATTTGTATTGCTGAGATTTTCTTAATTGTAGTGAATTGCATAATTTCATGAAAATTACTGGAAAGAGAAAATAGACGATTTTCCTAATATATAACAAATGGACTGAAAAGTCCCGGGCCTAAGAAAGAAAACACGGTTTTTTTCATTGAAAATTGGCTTTATTCATCAATTTAATTTCCATCAAGATCAACACAATCATTACAGTGCCTCAGTTTCAGCGATAAACTCTCCAATCGAGCTAAATTTCTTACCGGCGAGCATTTTTTTGAGTTCTGCGAACAACCAGTAGTCGCTGGGAGCCAAATCTACAGAATACGGTGGATGCGGGAGCAACTCAAAGTTCAATTCATGAAGTTTTGCCATTGTTTTGATTGACTAGTGACACGGTGCGTTGTCTTAATGAAACAACTGATTGGTGTGCTTTCGGGCAGTTGCTGTCCACTCAGATGACGATTGTTTTGATTTCGGAGTAAAGTAACGGGTCCATGTTTCATCCATTGTTACATATCAACGCAAAAATTCCGGTTTGCTACGTTTAAACATCGCCAAACATTGCTCAGAATCATCAACACATTGTTGTTTTTGGGTCAACAGTCAGCAAACGCGGCACCCACTTTGAACAGAGCTTTCTCATGGACAAATGCTAATGCAATATAAAGCCAACACGTTCTTTTGATATCTTTACGTTGTCAGCTAATTTACGCAATTTCACTTTCCGATAATTTAAAACGATTATGTGTTTTTTTTATGTTTTCTGGTGTTTCCATCAAGAAGCAGTGTAAATTATTTTTGATCCATTGTGTTGCAAATATCAAAAGTAGCGTCACTCTTAACACAATAACTCACAAACTAATGAATAGAATGTCATGAAAATTTGACAGCTGTCTTTTGAAGGATAGTACTAACTGAAAATGAGGTGAATGCAAGACATATATGCAGAACAATAAATAATTTATAATACCTGACTGGGAATCAGTAACACCCAGTGACATGTACAGAATCCACGAGCAAATTATAGTCTACTATACATACATGCAATAGACACTGGAAGCACTGAGCTGAACAGATTCGTGGTTAAGGTTGGTCAGTGGCCAATTAAGTTTCTCTTAATTGGCCACTGATTGCACAATGATTAAGACAGTCTATTTCAGATATGTGAGATCAAATATACGCATTCATCGTATTCCCATATGAACCGAGGCCATTACTTGACGTTTATCATACAATTAAGAATGTCAGCAGTTCGATATGCAAACACACAACTGTCAAGGTTGGTGGAGTTTGATGTTTGATCAAATGTTAGTGTCAGACTACATTCCCGGTGAACTAAAACTGCATCATCTTTATATGACGTCCACGATCTGCACAAAGTCTAATATAAATGTGTTTTAGGGTAACCACACGTCGATGTCAAATTTGAAAATATTTACCTAAAATTAACTTTATGTGCACAAACAGCGCAATAAAATCCGACATAAGCTGATTTGTGGTACGCGTTGAACTGTCATGTTATTATAGACTCGCGATCCATCAAATCAGAAAAGTTCCTATATGCATACTACAATTGAACACACTTAACCAGATGTAGCTTAATTAATCTTGGTTATATTACAAGGTCATTTTGGCATTAATGACCATAGTTGAAAACCGCTTTCAATATGTACTATTTTGTATGATATATTTCGAAGCATGTTAGTTGAAGGTATCATGTAATGGTGCAAATTAAAATAGCCTGTTCAGTTGAAGGTATTAAGTACTCGCATATTAAATAAAAAAAAAAATTTGAATATTATGCGTAAAAAGTGTTCTACGTGTTCAGTGGTAAGGTCGAGAATGACATCCTAATTAAATAATGCATCATATGAACGAACAATGAGCGAGAATTGATTGTACCGGAGATCTAACTCAACCTATTTTGTTACACTTGAAATGCATGACAGCCGTAAGCTGAGAGAGAGCATCATATACTTGATGTGATAATAAATATTGAATATTGGTTTCTATATTCAATACAGGATACAATGGAAACGATTTTTATTTTTGGTGTATTTTGGTGTAGGATAATATATTTACATTCGCACTCGGTATGAACTCCACGACAGTAAATAGTGAAGCAGATCTTTGCGCTGCTCGTACCTCTAAATACTATGACATTGCACTTGGAGTAATTTAAATTCAATTTCTTAAAATTGCATCCAACTATGTAGGAAGATATATTTGCGTGTGATACCAGTATGAGGCTATCATCAGAGTATTCAATTTTACTGATTGATTGTACTGATGTAGAGTTTCGATTGATGTTATTGAGTTAAGTTATGGATGGTAGATCTGCGACGTAAAGTGTGATTGCTATAGAAATTTAACTCTGTATTACACAGGTTGTAATATATTATGATTGTCAGAAATGTATCTTCCAATAACAATTTTGAATGTCCTATTTGACAGATAATTATTTATTACTTTTAACAAATAATTGTAAAATCCAACTAGACCATTATTGGTCTATACCGTGTCAAAAGCTTTTTCACAGTCAAGATAAGTTACAATCGTTAATGCTCGGTTATAAATTGGTGTTATGATCATGTTCATCATACTTACTAGTGCATGGTTAGTGTAGTAGCCACTTATGAAATACATTTGTGAGGCAAAAAGAAGCTCGTTGCTTTCAATAAAGTCGTTGATTTTATTGGTAGAGAATCTTTCAAATAATTTTGATAAAGTAGAGTAGAGATATAGGATGGTAATTAGTAATCATTGTAGGCTTCTTTACAGGTAAACTAATTGGGATAACAGTTTTCGTTTTCCAAACCTTTGGTCTGTATGCATTGTTAAACTTAAACGATTGGTTAAACAGTGTACCTGGAAACCATAAACACTTACTGGAGAATTTTTTGATGACAGAGCTTTTAACTAAATATTCCAATTCAGATTTTGTTAAGAATTCCATGGAGTATTGGTAATCAAGGTATTCAGGCGAGTGAAATCGTGTTAATTTTTGGCGTCTGTTGCTGTTCAGTCTGTAGTGAAGTCTAGTAATTTATCATGTACACCAGAAAATTGATTAGGTATCAATTGATGTACATGTGTTGAAAATTGCTGATCACCAATTTGGTCATTTTGTTTATGTATATTTACAAAATGGTTTGCAAATTTATCAGCAATAACTTGTGAATAAGATATAAAGTGGAGTTATTGATAGATCCAGTTATGTTATTGTTATAGGTAATCCATCCAAACTATCAAGCAAATAAGAGAAGAACAGATGAAAAGATCAAAAATGGGATATACACTTCAATTCAAGTTTTTCATAATTTGTATTATATTAGAAATATTTGTATTTTGTGCTTACACATTTACAGCTACAGCTTCTTTAAATGTTTTCTTTGCGCCTAAATAACTTTATAGATTATCTATTTCCTTCTTTTTTTTATTTTAATGTTAATTCAAAATTAAAGAGATTGTTCAACTGAAATGATTGATGTTCAATTTTTTTTTATAAGACAGTAATTACAAAGAGTTAAAAATATATACGATAATAAAATTAAAATATAGATTAATAAAATATGGAGAACAAAACGATAAAAAAACACTTTAAATAAATCTAAGCGTTAAATTTTCGCGGTTAAATTCTTCTTAGATGAGCAATCAACAAAACTATAAGGAGTAATCTATAGATTTAACAATTACAACTGATTAACGATATATTTTCTGTATGGTTTAAAGAAGATGAAATTGGTAGCCACTAGCCAACATTTTATTACAGAATAAACGATAGAAATTAATATTAAATCAATTTTTTTTTTGATATTTATAAAGAACCCAGTTTTTATGGGCATTGCGGGCATCCGTAATTAATGTTCACCGCTGACTCTTATATTATGCTATGATGTTGGAAAAAAAAGATGAAATTATAATATAAAAACTATGTAAGATGAACCTCCTCTTTTACATCTTCAAATATTATCGAAGCATTAGTCATTTAACAATATATATATACTACCCGTGTATTTATTATAGCTGCTTGATTTAGATTTTAAAATATGATAAATCGATGAAGGTTAATTGCTTCTTGATGGCTACTACTTCTAGGTTTACTTTTCATTTCATTCCTTTTTTTAGTTTATTCCAAATTATTTTGATTGAACTATGTATACATTAAACTTTATGCTAATTAATGAAGCAAATTTTACTATACTTTGAATATTCGAGTAAAAGATGTATTATATGGGTAAATTAACAGGCTACTGGCAACAATGACGAATGGCGGCAGTACATTGAAACGATTTTATTAAAAATTGTAAGCATGGATAGAGTTGGTACCGTATATGGTTTACAAAATTTTGATCATTTTCACGATTTTAAACATGATTTGAATTATAGTTAATCACATTGGTATATCAGTATAATTGTAGTTCAAAATAACGTACGTTTCTAAAATGCGAAATATGAACTTACCATTCGGGCTACGAACGCTATAGTAAATCGGTATTCGGTTTACCGCATGCCTTTTTTTTTTTTATTTACCAGCACTGAGCAACCTGTTTCCAGTCTGCTGAAAAACCGATTTCAAGTTCACTGAAAAACCGGTTTCAAGTTCACTAGAAAACCAGTTTTAAGTTGGCTAGAAAGTCGGTTTCAAGTTCACTAGAAAACCGATTTTAAATTCATTAGAAAACCGATTTCAAATTCACTAGAAAACCGATATCAAGTTACTTTAGAAAACCGATTTTAAGTTCACTAGAAAATCGAATTTAGTTTTTTATCAATTTAAACTTTTCAAATCAAATGTTTACAACCATTTTCAATAGAACTAATTTCATACGAAGAAAAGGTAAATTAAATTAATATACACCCTTGAAGACTATGGAGATGGTGTGATTTGGCAAGTTATTGCGTAAAAGAAAAATTGATGGTAAAAATTGTAATTTTTATCGAATTTTTAAAACTAAAAAATGACTAAATTGATCTCAATTTCTTTGTATAACTAACTGTGTTTATATATGCGTCAGAAATGTTTGCTTTCGGTACAACCAGCTACCAAAACAAAAATGCTAGACACCTGTAACATTTAATAAATAATTTTATTATTTATTAATTACATAAGCGACAGGTTGAAAATGGGTGCGATAGTTGACATGATAAACTTGACAATATATGACATACAAATGATATTATTTTAACCGCAGCACATTCATTTGGAAAGGAATTTGTCTCAAGTTAAATCACAAAGTGTTACATTCGATTTTTAATAAAACAATATTTGCTTTTGTAATTATGCTCTCCAGATACAGATCTTCAAAATTATGAAAATAAGTACTTGTCCTCTAGACAAAATTGCATAGACTAGACTAATCGCTCGAGATATGTTTTCGATTTTAAACAAGAATTATATCTGTTTTAGTAGTTATGCTCGCCAAATAAAGAATTTCAAAATTATGAAAATTAGCACTATTAAAAACAATTTGCCTTCCAGACGAAAATGCATATACCAGAATATAAGATGTCCGCACCGAGTCTTTACATGCACAGTCCATGAATATTTATATATGCAACTATTCAAGAGATGCCTTCTAAGTTTACATTAGTAATTATGCTCTCCAGATACAGATCTTCAAAATCATGAAAATAAGCTATATTTAAACAATTTTTTGACAATTGCACCAGGAAGAAATAACTTTAGGCGAGTGTTATATACCAATAAATAGTTAAAGACTAGCAGGTTATTACTCTCTAGGCGAAAATGCATAGGTTAGAGTAGAAACTAACCGCTCAAGGGATAATTTCGATTTTAAACTATACCTGCTTTTGTAGTTATCCTTTCCTGATACAGATATCCAAAATTATAAAAATAACATTTTTTTTTACACGTGCTGCAGTGAAATCAAAAAGGTATGATGATGATAATTACTAAATAAACTGACGTTACACTACCTCAAAAATTGTGGAAGGACGTTCAACACTTCAGAGTGCATTACCGCAATTAATACACACATTGCAATATATTCATAATAAAATTGTTATTTTTTTAAATGTTTGGTCTACTTACATGCTCTGGGTTTCAGTGTTCCTCAAAAACCATGATCGAAACATCTTAATGTTTAGAATACAAGAAAACTAATTATTGTAAGTGGCAAATCGAGTGGCCGAGTAACATCTAGGTTACTCAACCCATATTTACCTCTAAGTGGTGTCACCGCACTTAGTTACTAAGTTCACCATAATTTGTATCTTTGACTTAAAAAAAATAAATGTAGCCCCCTTAACTTACCTTATTATATATATCCTATGAAACCATAGTGAAATCGACATCTAGGACAAATTTAGTTGATCAATTAAACATTTTCAGTTGGTGAAATGGTTTTAAAAACATATATTTTTATTATAAACATACATGGATTTTACATATAAAAATTAATTTTGTTTTCTTCTTTTAATTGGAGGTAATCCACTATCAAATTCTGAAGTAGTTAAACTTATAGATTTTGACAAAATTTTATTTATTTTAAAATTATTATTAGCCCTTTTGTTATTATCTTTTTTTAATAATTTGATTGCCATTTTTTTAACGTTTCTAGAAATGATAACAGAAATATAAAATCAATTTGTTTTAATTGAAATAATTTTATCTACGAGTTTATATGTAAACAATAAACTTACCTATCACTGTAAGTTAACCGATTTGTTGGTAATTCTGGTTTCGGTGCTGAATATTTACTAGCAAATGATGTGGGCGGTTCAAGAAGTCCTAAACTCTTGCCATAATGTCCCATATGTGCATTTTTCACATTAAAAATGTTACGGAAATTCTTTGGAAACGTTGAACTAAATTTAATCCAAGAAACGAAAGCTATTTGGAAAAATGAAACAAATGCATAATGTAGACTAACTTTAATTGTTAAATTATAGTTGTTTGAGTTAACATTAGATGTTACAATCTTATTGGATAGGTCAAAGGAACTTCATAATACCACCCTATGTACCCTTGTAAAGGTTAAAATGATGATTTTGTAAAGAACACTTGGTGAATCATAAGCAATACATACAATATATAACACTTGGTGAATCATATACAATACATAAACAATACATATAATAGAACAACGATAACAAAATCATTGAACAAAAATTCAACGGTCTATTGTTTTGACTCAGTGTGGATATCGTTCGCAATCACGAAAAATGTTGTAAAGTTATTATTTAGGGAGTGGATACCCTTTAATATTTATAACACAAAATAACTTTTTATTTGCTCAAAACGATGGATGGGAAAGATACGAACGTAGGAATTTGTGAACATTTGATTTAAAAGCCTAGAGGCCGTAAAATTCAGGAAACACATCCTCAGACAGACGGTTCCTCAGACGAGAAGTACGCGACATAAACGTGCCCGATGTATTGCGCAGCAAATTACCATCGAATTGTATAGTTGGATCCGGAGTATTTAATTTATGCGACAAAAGACACAACTGCATCTTATTCGCATTGAATATTACGAAATTTCTCCATCTTCAATCAGAAATTAAATTTAAATCACCGCTAAGAGGATTGTCCATAACAGCACGAAGCGACTCGACAATGACCTCGGGTGACCTCTTGTCGAAATAGTAAGAATGATGCAGAGTGCTGTAACTGTAACATCAGCGTTGAATTGGGCTCGCAGTTAGTGATAAGAGGTCATTAATGAAAATCAAAAATAGCGTAGGAGACAACACGGAACCCTGGGGAACACCTGCATCAAGTTGGAAACCATCAGAAGTGACGTCATTGAGAACTACACTAATCGAGCGACCCTTCAGAAAATTAGAAATCCACAACCTCAAATCAGGATAAATACCATATGAAACCATTTTCGACAATAGTGCCCTATGTCAAACTCTGTCAAAAGCCTTGGATATGTCGAATGCAAGCACCCGAGTCTCACCAAACATGTGCATACTTTTACTCCAAATTTCAGTCAGATAAGTCAAAATATCACCTGTTGATCTTCTGGATTGAAAACCGTATTGACGATCATGAATAATTTTATTGGATTCCAGATAAGATATGATCTTGAAGTTAATATTTTTTTCCAAGACCTTGGATAAGATTGAAGTAATGACTACAGGTCTGTAATTGGAAGAATCCGATTTAAAGCTCTTTTTAGGAATAGGCTGGACGTTTACCATCTTGCATGCGGATGGAAAATGACCAGATTGAAGGGTAGCCATATATATGTAGCGAAGCAGTAGAGAGAGAGAAGACGCACATTTACGCAGAACCATAAAGAAGAAATTGAGAATAAGATTTCTTATCTAGACGTATTATGGTAATTAAGACTTTGGATAATGACGGGTTTGTAAAAAAGGATACAACTTCTGACAGATTACTGAATAACTATACATACCATCCCGACACACAAAAAAAAAATGCCATAAAAAGCGTTTTAAAACTTAGTGACGAAATATTTCAAACGCATTCATACAAAAAGACCATATATCACATGCGAGATTCCTTTTATTGATGATGGGAGCTTAGTATCAGTTTGTGAATAATCATATGTAGAGCAAACTAAACATTACACAAAAAAAGAAGACAGATTTGAGGAAAGTTTATGATACGACTACGCCAAAATCAGTATTATAATCTAGCATTTCCATTCATTGTGAAAATGTTAGGTATAGAAAACGATTTTCTAAAAACTTAACATTAGATTAATTGCACTTATACTTTAGAAATACTTACAACCTAAAAGGCGATACCGAAGAAATGGCTCCTGTTTATTGTGGTGCCATTTATTGATACAAATATTAACGATAATAGTAGAAATAATAAACGTAAATATAACATACATTGAAACAAATAGTGTTACTAATATGAATGGTGTAGATTCATCTAGTTTGGACTATAAATGCGCGCAGAGGAAACACTACCATATTTTAGACATTTTTAGACCAGTTTTATATTTTTAAATATTTATTGTTAGGGTTTATATAATGTTTCACTTTGTTTTGTGTAAATTTATAATAGATTCCACTGAAGAAAGCCGTATACCAGAGGGGGGGGGGTCAATCTGCAGCTCGCGAGTCACATGCGGCTCTTTGAAGGATTATTTGTGGCTCTCGATAAATGTACCCTAGTTCCCTTTTCATTTTTGTGCTATTATATTTTCGATTATTATTATCGTTCCGTATGTGTTTCAAAATGTCTTTTAAATTACTGACACCAAATATGAAAGACTAAGTGCAACGTTGTAACAAATTTCAGTGTCGTCCAAGTTAAGAATGATGTGACTCATCGAAAACTGCGCGAACGAACATAAACAGTGGCGTAATCGTCCGTAATCGATCAACCTCTTTTGCATACCTTTTAAATACGTATTTAATTGCGACTCGCGAAAAATTTCAAATTTTGATAAATGGCTGGGATTATCAAGGAGCTTGGCCACCCCTGCCGTATACTATGTGTTTAAACGTCTGAACGATTAGTTTGACAAATAAATAAATTATTACAGTCGTTATGGTATATATTATATGTTGAAGGACATATTAATAACGCTCATTACTGGTTTGTTATACCTTATAAAATTAGGTTCATCAGAATGATCTGTAAAGATTCTATATTAGTATTCGATGTGTAAGATTTATTCATACTGATAGTATTTAGATTGTGTTGTCAATGAGCTTAATAGATTTGAGCGTAGGCATTGTGATCAAAACTGACTTCTCTGACGACCCTTCTTAATACATATATAATAATTAGGATACCATCACTTAAAAAATGACAATAATTTGTTAAATATTCGAGAAATAAATTACATTTTATACATTATATTCTTAATGGCACATTAATTTATAAAAGAAAACACATATATACTCGTATATATCTACATGTCTGCTATAGTAAGTTACATTACGAATTTGAAATATCCTTAATCCATTATATTAAAGAAACACAAAGGATATACATACATATATAAGGCACTTAATGATATATTCTATAAAATTAAATTAGGCTCAATAAACCATAGCTAAAAGAGGACATACCACATATAGGGAGTTTTCCAACAACAAATGATATATAGACAAGGATTTTGACGAATGAAATTTATACACATTGGTTTCTATAAGTGAATATTTGTATGTTTCAAATTAGAATTTAGTCAAATATAATAGAAAACGGATGGATATACTACATACGATGTTGAACATATACTAGGAATATATTTTGAATCATTGAATATACGAGTGAGTACAAGCTAAAGTATGCGTAATTATATGAGAATCTAAATTTAATATACGCTAAGTATTTTGGAAATCCAATACATAAGTATATGTTTATATAAGCCAATTATGGTTAAGGTAATCCAATTTACCACGTACCCTAAAGTTTCCTCAATAATACTTTATACGAGTATATGCACAAGAGTATATAATTCAAGACATGTTTTGTAATTGCGGTTGCTGGTTTAAATTTTCAACTCGATATTTGAAAATTATTCGCAGTCTGTTGAGTTTATTAAATTAATAATTATATGCTTTTAAGTATAAAAAAAAGATAAAATTGTCATAAATTAATATATATATATATATATATATTTAACATATTATTAAAATTTTAGCACACATGCAAATTGTTTGTCACATCAGTTTTTTAAAAACTGCAAATTACCAACAGAAATAAAATGTAAGCAAAATTTACATGAAAGTGTCTTCGCCTGAAAACTTGAATTAGTAAAACAATTTTATTTGTCACCTTTCATGCTTCGCAGCCATGGTACTGATAAACAATTAGTTTTAAAGATGAATAAATTTAGATTTTTCGAAATTTTTGATGACCCGCCAGACTATCTTCAGCTTACCAAACATTTGAATTTGAGATTTGAGGAAAGTTTATGATACGACTACGCCAAAATCAGTATTATAATCTAGCATTTCCATTCATTGTGAAAATGTTAGGTATAGAAAACGATTTTCTAAAAACTTAACATTAGATTAATTGCACTTATACTTTAGAAATACTTACAACCTAAAAGGCGATACCGAAGAAATGGCTCCTGTTTATTGTGGTGCCAACATTTGAATTCTTTACAATTTCATCGATGTTCACATGCGCATAGGCATCTCCTACAGCTACCAATCTTCATTAGTTTCCTCTTTGAAACATTGATCTATAGACCGACTTTCGAGCTGTATTTTACAAATCAGTTGAATTTTTCCCTCATGCGATATACAAATGGAGACAGGGACGTCAAGATATTCATGTCGACCGGTTATACCCCACCAGATACCATGTCGTTCAGAATTTACTTTGATCATAACCTAATCCAAGATTAGCAGGAACAATAGTGGTGACTTGTGACAGTATACATACACCAGTTTTACACCCGAATGTACATCAGAAATGTCACCAAGTTTTGCACGATACAAAACTGTACATTACGAATCACGATATGGACGCGAATCTTATTTATATACCACTATCAATATTATCGAATACCTACTTAAAGTTGACAAATAATATTATTATTATTCAATCGAATGTTCATCAATAATTTCTTAATGTATTGATCTGATTTGAGCAAAACCTATTAGGCTTGAAACCTGCCTGTTCTCTTCGTATATAAGATGTTTGTCAATCATTAAATATGCGACCTTGACTACATCAAATTTTTATAAAATGAAAAAATGTTCATTACTAGATTCTATTGCAATGAATTAGGATTAATGATTTATCATTCTTACAATTAGACGTGCAAACTAACTTTAGTAATGCTTTTGAAATGGTTTCACACCAAATTCAATTAAAAAAAGTTGCGTTAATTGGTAAGCCGTCGTTTATGTTGAGATGGATTTGCTCATATCTTACGAATCGAGAACAATATGTAATTATTGGTGAATTTCAATCTAGACATTATCTGATAAGATCTGTTGTGCCGTAAGAAAGACACCTGGGTCCACTTCTTATTTAAGTTAATGGTATTTGTTAAATGTAAATGTTTAATGTATATATGATGATATAAAATTATACTGTCCTATAGATAATTCTAATAACGTGGCACAATTTCAGCAAGACTTAAACCAACTTGACAAATGGTGTAAATATTTCTGAATGTGCATCAACTATAACATAGAAAACGTAATTCTATAATCACGAATTATTACCAAGATGATTGTCCATTAACTCCGAAGACACTGTGTTCGTGATTTGGGAGAGTGATGTTTGATACTAAAGGTATCATTCAACAAACACATTGACAAAATAATATCTAAGTCATTGGGTTTCATCAAAAGAAGTTGTGCTGAAATTTACTGTCACCGCATCCATTAACAAGAGAAACGTATAATTGGTTGCCAATTATTGAAGGCCCTGGAAATTGTTTAACGTATCACAACATAATATATAAATATACATTAAAGAGAATTGCAAAATAGTTGATATCTCGTACTTAGAATGTTCGCTTAAATTAGTGAATATTACTATCAGATAACTTATTGTAATCAGAAAGAAGTAAAAATTATACAAGGGAGGTATGCTAGGAAGTTATCTGAACAAGTTAACATTTTTAATTATGATAACGATTATTCCTTCAAGAGGATACACGAATGATCTCAAATACAATAGTCCATTGAAACTTTGTCACCTGCCTAAAATTACAGGTATATAATACAAAAGAACAATATAATTAAATATAATATAATTATAATAATCTTTGATACTATACACCCAATTTTAATCTAAAAGGAGTAAAAAGTTCGTATGGGCGTACTTGAAGGAGTACTCCAATTTTCCTGATCTTCGAACTTCGGCTCACAAATCAGATAAAAGTGACACGTGCAAAATTTCATAGCTTTATCTCGAAGCATTCTCAAGTTATCGTGCGCACGGACGGACGGACGGATTTTTTTTTTCTGAGATGTTTATTTCTTGACGTTACATGAACGGAATCAAATACAATAGACCCTTGGAACTTCGTTCCCAGGGCCTAAAAAGTGTTTATTGTGCGTTTATGCGTTCAATCCTACAGTTCGCGAACATTGTTTGGTCACCCTCTTACCAGATGCACAGTATATAGTATTAGAATTGAATATATATATATACAAAATTAAATTATATTACATTCTCAATCTGGATATGGGCACATTTAATCTACCATTCTACATCGATAAATCTAATTTCGAAAATGTATACAATAAATTATGTCATAATCACACTATCAGGATTGTCTTGAGGGCAATATCTTACACAAACTTGACACCTCATGGATAACTGATATTATGTATGTTAATTTGCAGTTGTTTCAGTATCATATTATAACAATTATCTTTGACTTGTAAATTGTCACAGATTAGAGACCAAAACACAAACCCACTTGGAAGCACAATGTTCAATTATGACACATTTTAATTTGAATGGTTGCTGTTTATTTTAAAAAATGTGATAGTGGGTAAAATCCGCCTACGTTCCGAAAGTCCAGAGGGGGGGGGGGGCTTTCTTTTTCGTGAGGCAAAATATTAAGCGCAAAAAAAGGACTCGTAATCAGAAGAAGCATACCATAAATAAAAAATATTGAATTCCTCGTATTTATATTATGATGACATGACAAAATCGATAATGTCAAAAATTCGTCTATTTTCCAAAAGCTTAGGGAAGACTTTAAACAACCCCCTCTTAATTAGCATATACTTCATAAATTTGATCTGCCATCACACACTTACCATATTGATCATCAAGGTCCCATGCCATCTACATCTAAACAGTATCAGTACTTATTTTTGATAGTAGATGCTTTTAGTAAATTTTGCTGGCTTAATCCTGTTAAATCTACATCCGCCACAGAAACTACAATTATAAAAGCAAACTTTTGGGAATTCATCTTGTATAATTTCTGATAGAGGTTCAGCTTTCACATCACATGTTTTTAAATAATTTTACAAACTTGTTCAATCTTGTTCATATCAAGACGACAACAGACATACTGTGTGGAAATGGACAGGTGGAACGAGTAAATGGAATCGTAATTCAAATTTTGGTAAAGCTTTCAACAGAGAATTCACTAAAATGGTGTCAGCACGTCATCAAAGTACAAACATTTCTAAATTCAACTATATCACGATCCACAAATAAAACACCGTTTGAGATAATGTTTGATGTGAAAATGAATGTTAAAGGTGATGTTGTTGAATTTAACATGACCAGAGATGAAATACGGACAGCAGAAAATAAGAAGTAGTTTGATAAAAAAATAACATCTACTGTAATGACAATAAGCCTGGCAATGAAGTAGCAAATAAAATACTCAGTTTGCAACTGAGTAATTAGTATACAAAATTGTTCACTGTCAATAAGTGCACAACAAAATCTCATATAAAATAGTAAAATGCAATGCTTATACAATTTAATATTTAAAAAAACCCTGGTTTTTACGATAGGCGTGTGTGTTCACCATTAAATAGCGCACACACAATTTTGAATGCGTAATATAATAAATGTAATCTCTTGAAGTCAAACTATAAATAAAAGATTGTTTTTTTATATGTGATACATAATGGAGAGATGCATTAAATTCTTACTAATTATTTTAAAAAAACTTAGTAAAATATTTGTCACTGAAAATATTGTAAATCGCTAGCGACTACTTTTCGCCCCTCTTTCTGGTACCATATAAATTTCACGTTGAAAAAATGTCTCGTCTTTTGTGGCCATTAACGAATTGAGCCATTTGTTTTTTGGTATCTTCAATTCGTACGGCACCCAATTCCTTTGTTTTTAATTATTTCTAATACCTTCAAAAGTTTGTCAACTATTGTGTTATCCACTCCTAATGATTCTGCATGTTAATTTCGAGTCTAATATAGGTCTTCGTCGAGTAATAATTCCATTAAATCACCGTGAAATTTTTTTAGTGCGTATTTTACCTTCAACATCATGTTTAACGCTATGAATAACTATGTTCTTTACATTTCGGCAGAATAAACTATACTGTATTTTCAAGCCTGATCTTTATAATTAAGTAGATGCAAAAAAAAACAAGAGAAACGTATAATTGGTTGCCAATTATTCGAGGCCCTGGAAATTGTTTAACGTATCACAACATAATATATAAATATTCATTAAAGAAAATTGCAAAATAGTTGATATCTCGAAAATAGTTGATATCTCGTACTTAGGATTTTTCATATAACTTATTTTAGTCAGTAGGGAAATTATACATGGGAGGTACGCTAGGAAGTTTTCTGATCAAGTTAACATTTCCTTATATTTTTAATTAATATTCCTTCAAGACGATACACGAATGAGCTCAAATACAATATTCCCTTGAAACTTTGTTAGCAGCCTAAAATTACAGATATATAATACAAGAGAACAATATAATACAAGAGAACAATATAATTACATATAACATAATTATATTAATTTGATATTATACACCCAATTTTAATCTAAAACGAGTAAAAAGTTTATATGGGAGTACTCCAATTTTCCTCATCTTCGAACTTAGGCTCAGAAATCAGATAAAAGTGACATATGCATAATTTCATGAAATCTCAAGTTATCGTGCGCAATATACATGGGAGGTACTCCATGGAGTAATCCGATTAAGCTCATACTCTCACACATTCTTTCAATTATAATATCAATTTTATATGTATAATTTGAAGTTTGTATTTATTATACAAACAATTTTAATCTAAAAAATAAAAAAAGGAGTAAAAAGTTTGTATGGGAGGTACTTGAAGGAGTACT
>JANSTX010000378.1:6587-23494 GCA_027564355.1 Penthetria funebris
TTTCTGTATTCAATAAATACACTTAATTGTCATAGAATCTTTTGAGAATTATTGATATTTCGGGCAGCGTAAAAGGGAATGGAATGGGTAAAATATATTTTTACTTCTAAAAAGAGTATATATTGTGTGTAGTAATGCGATTGAACTTTCTTTTCGTGATATCGATAATTCGAGATATCTTAATTTTTAGCAAACGAATGAGGCTATAATTAGAATTCGGTTCGGGGTTCACAATTTATAGTTCTGTTCCCTTTATTGAATACTAAAATATTAATTAAGAACTTCATTGTCATATAGTTTATAATTAAAAATATATTTAATTAATAGGATTAATATCAAAGTCTACAGACGAATTAGTAAAATTGGGAACGTACCTCATAAATGCATCAGATCAACAAGAATATTATTGGATTGCTGAGGAAATATTATTATTTGCTTTAGGTGAAGCAAGTCAAATGAAAGCTGACCAGAAAATATTTGCCACAATTCAATATTCTATTGGCGTTTTATTTAATAAACGTAAGTTAATGAAATGCAATTTAATTAAGAGTGTCTATGTTTCTAAAAAATTATAGCATCCAAACGATAGCTTATACTCTCAAACTGCAACAATAAAAATATTAATTTTAATGCAAGTATAATTTTATACACTAAGCGTCACAAGTATTGTATAGCTGCAGATTTATGTACACTTTGTGCTGGCGCCGATTTATCAGACTAGATTTATTTTTCTTAACAAACAGCTTTCGGTCTATAATCGACGAGGCTGAATTGTTTTTCAATTTTAATTTTCTCTTCCATTTATAGATTAGTATTCCTTTTGCTTACAATACTTTAATTGTTCTTTCAGTAAAACGTTACGATGCGGCAAATGAAAATTTTAAAGCAGTCATTGAACAATGTGAAACTACAGATGTAATTAAACATTGCTAATATTATTGATTTTATAACTTTAATTAATATTTTTTTAGTGGACAATTAAAATCGAAACCGGACATAAGTCATTATTTAAAACAGTTTGTTTAAATTACTATAAATCGCTCTTGGACGAGGCACATCAAATGACAACAAATTGCACAAAAAATTCCAATACGATAATACACCTATGTGAATTAGCAATTAAAATTGCTATTAAATGTAAATTAAAAATATTTTCATTTTATGTGTTCATAGTTTTAACGTTTCTTTAAAAATTTACAGCTGATAGTTTTGAAGCAATTGGTAAAGCTCACAATATCTTTGGCAATATTTTAATAAAATTGGAAACATTTGATTTAGCTCTTGCTATGCTAGATAAATCGCAACCATATTTTCGTATGATAAATGATTTTAAGGAAATTTGCAAAGTTGAATTGGATATTGCGGAATGTTTAAAATTGTAAGATTATTTGAAGCTAATATTTTTTATAGAATACTAGGTACAAAGTATTAGGGAATAAAATTCAACTGACATTTACTTCCTCATTATTATCTTCATTTATGCTTTCTACAGACATTAAGGTATTAATATCAATCCAAATTTCATGCAATATCTCGCCGTTAACATCTAACTTTGTTCATCATATAGCTTTCTCTTACATAACAAATTCCCACAACAATTAATTATTCTCATTGTTAATTATACGTTGATCATTACTTGTAATTATGGTCCAGTAAAAATCTTAATAAACTTTTTCAATTCCAGAATGGAACATTACAAAGAATCTCGGAAACATATAAATCGATCAATCAAATTGGCAGTAAAATACAATTTCCAATTAGAATTAGCTTTAGCATATGAAAAATTAGGTATTGTTGATCGTCTTAGTGGTCGTATAAAATGCGCTGCAAATAATTTTATAAATGCTGTTGAAGTTTTTCATATGTTAAAAATGGAATCAAAAATGCGATATTCACGTTGTTTATCGGCTGTATGTTTAGGTAAACCACCTACGCATACTGTGAAATAACATCAAGCAATTTTTTTTTAAAATTTCATTTATAAACATTTTATTTAGCTCAAGATTTAATCATTCCCTTTACTGAAATTATCAAAATGAGTGATAAGGAAACATTTCTGGACAATATTTATATGCAAAAGTTAATTAATTGGAAAGATAGTAGAGAACCATTTTGGGAGCAAAAAGATGATAACGAAAAAAGTGTCAGTAGTAGTGAAGATACGTCAACAATTTCGGGAGCTGATAACATTTTACAAAAATCAAGCATTAGAGAAGTATTTATATGCATAAATAGTTGGATAAATTTCTGAATTGGATAATTTATTGGATTTTTTATTTAGATTGAAATTAATAGAAATTTATCAAATGAATTAGAGCGGACAGAATCAGTTGATTTTATAAATTTAATGTTTAATCGATTAAATGCGTCAACCGAAAGAGCTGGAAAATTCAGAGAACTTCGTGCACAAGTACTACACGAACAAAATATCAATTATATAAATTGATATATTGTCGTCGGCTACTGACCAGGATTCGTAAAATAATAATAAAAAAAAAAACTAAATTTTCATGGCACAAAGCAACAGGTTCACCTGTAAAATATTGTCTGGTTAAGTTTGCCGTGACGATGCACTGTGTATGAGTAAATTGTTGCTTGTATTTCGGCAATTAATAAATAAAGAATAATCTTAAAATTATAAATAATTCAGTAGTGTAATATGCATGAATCGTCGCGTTAATTTGATGGTGAGATTTTTTTCACCTTGCCAACAAACAAGCCATGGTAACCTATTTTTTAAGTCACGATCACATGCCAGTCATAACCATATCCAGTGATGTGTGTGGACGAAATATTGATGGAGTATAACATTGACGTAATCCTGTTAACATATAGCAATACTCACATTTAATTTTCGGAAATTCTTTCCAAACATTCTGTCCAATTTACTCTTAATAAAGTGCAATTAACTTACAGTGATTGGTCTACTTTTCTGATAAATTGTATTTCCATTTGTCTGTTTGCATGTTAATAATTCACTGTACTTTAACAAGTCTTTATATGCTTTGTGTGTAACATTTGTCGGCACTAAATTTAAAATTTAAAATTCCCAAAATAAAAAAAAACACCAAAAAACAACAATACAAATATTGTTTTTCGTATGCCTTGTTGTTGAATTTTGTTTGATTTCTTACCGTTTTGAATTATTTATATTATGTGAATATTCTTCGATTTTGTATTCATAGTTCTGTAAACATAAGAGTGGTCGAAAGAAATGACAAAACCACCATTATATGCAAGTTTATTTACAAACAATGTACTGTGAAATCCTCAGTTCCATTGTGTCATTCAAAATAATCGAGAAGAGCTTAGTTACTTTAGATATATTAACTGATTTTATAATAAACATGACAAACTTCTTATCATATTATCGGTCTAACATATAAAATATTTTATTTTTATTTTTATTTTCTAAATTTTAGCACACAATTTTCGCATGGGTTTGCGGTTTCAAAATGATTAAAATTCAAAATCGAAATACATTAGTATGATGGAAATTCACCTGTATACATTTAATGGCGGTAGTCATTTCATCCTTTTTTGGCACCGCCACTAGAACTCTTTTTTATTTTTATCACCAGTTACTGCTTCTGATATTGGTGTGGAATCCCCGAGGGGCCCTCTGTCTCTTCGAATTGATCCATTTCTGAATTGGAGTCAGATAATGAAAACAGGAGGTCCAAATCAATTGACCCTTCTGGCATCACCTCTGGTTGCGGCATTTCATGGCCGCTGTTAGTTTGGGGTTTTGGTGTTCCATAGAGCACCCCTGGAATTCAAAATACCGACATACCATTAATAAATTCAATGATAGTCATAAGATTACCATAGAGGTATAATATAGTATAGTATTTGAAGGGTATATACAACACTTACATATTCTTTTAAAAAACATCCCCGATATTAAAATGAATGTTTGCATTAATTCAAAAGTTAAACCGCATCATACCTATGGTGAAAGTTAATAAAAGTTAAATAAAAAATAATAAATGCATATTTTTTTTCCTGCGGTTTGTTTTAAAAATCTAATAGTTACGGTTCGTTACTTCAAATTTCAAATCCTTAGAAGTGTGAACAATTCAATTTTTATTCATAATGAAATTCATTTGGTTTTCTAATTGATGTAAAAATATTGTTTATTTTGCCATGTACCAAAAAAAAAAAAAAAATAGAAAATATTAAGGGGTGCATTTTTGCGCGATATTTGACACAATAAAAAGGGAAATTATTAATGCAATTTGATTTTTGAATGCAAATATATTATTGATTGTATATCTTGTTTGGTGGTCGGGATTAGAATCAAGCATAGACGTGAATTGAATTCGTGGCCAAGTGCCTGTAGTACATCTAAGTAGTGGCCACCGGTAACGTAGTTTGATACTAACATCAAACACAGCTAAAATTACAGAGGCGTAAGGGGGTGTGGTTGGGCGCCCAATTGGGAATTAACATACAACTCCACCAACCTAGGCGGCGGTGGGTTTGCAGCTCGCACTGATGAAATACTTAATTGCACGAGAAATGTCAACAAATGTCCTCTGATCGGATAGAAAAATACGAATTCGAATACGAATTTTGGTTTGCGTAAACGGATACGATTTTTGGAACCTGGAACGATAGAATAAAGCTTGAACCGATGAAACTGGCGCAGGTGGAATAATTGAAGAGGTACAAACTCGATATTCTTGAGTTGACCAAAATTCGATGGAAGGAAAACGGAGAATAGACTAAATAATCACAGCAAGATTCAAGAGTAGTGTTAAATTTGTAACAATAATTTATTTATAAAGCACCACCTACAACTTGGCACTAGTACGTTTATACTCCAATTTACAGAATTATTTAAAACTACTAGTCATTTTAATGATGATGTGGCATATTGCTGAGAAACTATCATCACCCTTATGGTAACAATAACATGATGATGACGAAAGATATTTAATTAGAGATATATTCAAATTTAATTTAGTCTCACTTTAAATTTGAATTGAACATTTGTTTTGCTAGATATTGAACTTATATGCTGAATTTGGGACACATAACTATACGGATGAAAAACATACTGTGTTCACATACCATATATTTCTATATAATTTTGATATAATGTCGATATTGAAATTATGTGGTTTTAGATTAATGGTAAATTAATAGCCTAAATAGTAAACATTCTGTATATGTGACCATCTGGGACAATTCGTTGAATGTTGACCATATATACTAGATTTATCATACTTAACATCGTCTATTGTTAATCGCTAAATCATTAAACTAAACATTTATCAATGTTTCCAATGTATTTCATTTTTAATTTAGATTACATAACTTTTTAGAAACATAATTTTATGTCATTTATATGCTTCTAATGAGTAAATAAAAATAGATTATATGTAATGTGTCGAATACCATCAACCTTTCAATTGTATAACTAATTTAAGATTCCATATACAAAGGACTCGACAATTGTTTGGGGTACTGAACAGATAGTGTGGTAGTCGTTGCAGCTTTCCATAAAATCGAAAGTTGTGTACATATGCATGGTTATGAAACTTGGAAACATATAACAAAATTATTAACCTATAAGTGAATGTGCTAGTCAGAGATGGTTCGTTGTGGAAGTTGTGCTGAGGTGAATCTATTTGAGTATCTTGACTTGAGTATCACTGAACACTCGAATAAAATGAATGTTGGTCGCTTAATCACCAGCCCATAAATAGGAATTGTACTCCATAAGAGACTGTATTTGCAAGGCCTAAGGAAACCAATCAGCTTAGTCGCATTCTTTATCACATCTAGTATATGATGATTTCAAAAGAGTTCAAATTTCCAGCAAAGTGAATAACAGAATTTGGGACATCTAACGATAGGTCAAATATAAGTGTTTTGGAGGCACACCAGCGTCCAATGTGGGAAAAGAGAGCATCTTCAAAAAATCAGAGATCTACACTCTTTATTATTATTTATAATTGTTATAAATACAATCAGAGTAGTGTTAAGAAAGTAGAAATAATGACACACTCGATAAAATGCCTTTGTTATATCAAATGGTAGCCAGCTTTTACTAAATCTGCAGTAAAAGCAGGCTACGGTTACGTATGTCATAATATCTCCAGTTTACTTTCTGGATTGAAAACCATATTGATTGTCTCTAATTAATTTATTAGATTCCAAATAGGATAGGATTTTGTCAGGCCGTCCAACCGTTGTTAGAAAACATGGCAGACAATAATTTAACCCTTCTCATTGAACATATGACTGGGTTGCTAATGGAATCTACTAGTATAGGAATATAGGATTTAGCAAAGTTGCTATTCACGGTACTAACAAATGACCAGACACATTTGCAACCACTGTGCACTGATAAGATTTTGCTTTTGAGTTTTTGATTGAACAGATATATTTGGCCAGCGCTCTAACTCCCTTGCAGCAATAGTTTACATGCAGGAATTATGAGCCGATCTGAGTGATGGATAACACTGATTAAACTTGATTAAAAACTCGTCTCCTTTGATCTACATGAATCCTACAAGCGGGCTTAATATGAAAGTACTCATCCCAAGGAAGGAAATTCAACGGGAAGATATTTATGTCACTTGAAATTGTTATAAAACTGACGTACACTCTTTTTTCGGTACAAAATTCACACAGTACTTTATAGAAGCAAAGGGAAATGTAGCCGTTATAAGACATTAATCGGAGTTATCGATAGGTACATCAACAGAGTGCTTATCACCGTGTGAAGTTAGAAAAAGATTTAGATGTTAAGTGGTGTGATGCAACTCACCTGGAAAAGATTAATATTCGCTATGCTGCTCGACAAGATTAATATCCGCAAAGTGTTCACCAAGTAATTTATAGACATTGCAGTATTTGTCATAAGTTTGGTATGCTGAACTATTTATTTAATAATCTGCACCAAGTGCATAAAACAAAAAATTAAACTGAAGAATAGTTACTTTGTAATGCTTTTATCAGTTAACATCCTTTAGTTATTTACTCTGAAACAAAAACCAATCAATATCTACTACAACACAGTCTAACGATTACGACAAATGAAGTAAATAATGACTTACAATTCTTCAAATCAATTAGTATTGTTCTGCCCAAATCCATTCACTTACTGCCGATTCACGAAACTTTAATATTGAATATTGAACAAAAAATAAATCCTTCATGTCACCGGAACAGTAAAAATATTTAGTTGAATATACCATGTATACACTTGAGTGTTCCTGATCACAGTAACACAAAGCAGTGTTTTAAGAATATACAGTCTTACTTATGATCAGTTCCATCTTGAAACTGGTATATCGTTCACGGATCACATTAACAAGTTCTGAACTTCAGAATCGTAGTCGAATAATCCAATTATATATGTTGTTCGTCAACTTTACATAAATATCCGTCTAATTATGTGAACAATTCATGGGATGATATTAATATTGAATACGATTTTTTATTTCAATGAATTTTCTTTAGAAATTATATTTTAATATTCCAATAAATGCCCAAGAAAATGTACTGTATTTACTTCTCGCTTATATGCATATATATTTGTCTCAGAAAAATAATGGCTGTCAAATTTTCCAGTAAATTTCCACACGTCATATATGTTTTTTTCACCATTAATCCAATAGCTATCCTTTTCTATTGAAATATTAATTCCAATGTTATTTTATTTATTATTTTTATTGTATGTGCGGCGCTATTTCTTATTAGACGCAAAAATTTAATTGATGTGCTTTTAAATTAAATATCGTTTTTAAATTTAAATTAAATATTGTAAATATTGTAAATATTGTGTTTAGACAAACAAATTGTATTAATTAAGTGTTTAAGTAATGATGTACATTTAACAGTAGTGATAATTAATTGCATTTTAATCGGACTAATATTTGATAATTTCAAACCCATGATGACGCCGCCATTTTACATAGAAAATTTGCAAATAAAAATGTTCAATTGAAAATGTACAAATGTAAGTACCTCAATATTTTTATTTAATTTAAGGAAAATGTTTTAAATTAATTACACAAAAGATTGAATTTTTAAGAAACTATAGAATAAAGTGTCAGGTTGATATTATATTTTGCACTTCATCAATGGTATAACGGTATGAACTGAGAGATTCATTGTTTGATTACAAACATTATTATTCTTCAATTCTACTATCCCTAATTCTCATTCCAATTAATCAATTGATCTCGATTGTTAGTGAGATTCATACGCAAACACTACTTTATATAGCCCAGATCGCACACGGCTCGAATGAGATGTTTTCTTACACATTCTGAGTAGCGAATTGTTATAGATTTATTCGTTTCATTTTTATCATTCAATGTGTTCATAATTTCGCCCTCCATCATACCATTCCGAATTTTGTTTATTTTCAATCTTATTGTTTTATATAACTATTCAGTCATTCAATGACGCTATGTCATCACGTCAAATCAAACGCATGTAACCTAGTGATCGTATATATAACGTATATAAGCATTGTGCTGTTTGAAGTTATTCGATAATCAAGAGTCTTGACATTAATAAGGAGTGTGACATTGGTTTTATTGTGGCAATAGTTGTTTGTGAATGTACAGCGTCTTTATCATTGTGACTTCAACACACATATACGACTATTTCCAGTAATTGTTCTAAATAATTTCCATTACCAGTATCTCAACCTTCTCAGACCATTCCGTTATAATCAGACGCCCTATAGTATCCAGTCAAGCACATATCATGCAATATCATCAAACTCACGCATCAGTTATATAAATGGTCAAACTAATTCCTTTAATCTAAAACGTGTTCATCATCTCCATATGATCCAACAATCTCCACATATCCTCATTTGATATACCTGTAGCACATTTTGCGTATATATGTTATTCAATGTTGCTTGCCAAATAACTTAATCATATACAGTCATTACTAGATTGAATTGGACATTCTGTTCTTTAGAAATTTTTAGTCAGTGTTTTTTTATCAGACAGTAGATTTTCCTGATGTTATTTATATTTTCAGCATTATTAAATTTAATGTAACATTTTCAACAGTTGGTTTCAATAAATTTGCAAATATCATGTGTTTTGTGGAGTGCAAAAAGTGAGACGGTAAATGATCTGCAAACTTTTGCCTTATATCATCGTTCTCGAATCCAATGGCGTCAATACGTTTTGTTCTTTTAGACTGTCTTTGTAAATATTTTAATACAAATATGCCCAATAATTTCTAATAGAGATTACTTTATACATCCGCCCTGCAAAAGTTACGTACATACAACAAAGAGTTTTTACGCTTTTTATCAATTTTTTATAATCGTGTTCTTGTCCAACCCGATGCAATTTGTTAACGTTTTACTGTAATTTAAAAAGTTTTGGCAGTGCTAGATTTGTTGACCCACAGCTACTGTAAAACTGATGTTGGCGTCCAACCGCGTTCTAGCCCATACTATTTTATCTGATTTCCATTTGGTGTTCGTAATTTATAACTGGCCCTAAACGGTTATCTCGTGGATGTCTTGTAATTCCTTGATAACGAATGCAACTCATCAGAATGAATGATCCTAATCCATGTATCAATAAATTCTTCTCTTATGAATTTAATGTTTGTTACAATGGATGACAAATCTGTTGATATTTTCATTGGTTAAAGTTAGTGTCTTATGCGAATATTTTGCATCGCACTCATTATAATTTGAAGTCAGTTGTTTTAAGTTACAAGTTTATGTGTGCCGCTTTTAAGACGCTCTATATGGGGGCATTGAGACGGACAAGCTAGTACTATTTTTTTTAATTAATTTCCAATTAAAATCATGGTATTCACTTTTTTTACTTACACGCATATGATCTGCAATGGACTTTATTTTTTGAGTAGTCCGCATCTGCTACTTGTGAAATCGAAGTAAATTGGCATATTTTTGTTTTTGTTTTTCTAAATTATATGTTTTGACATCTAACTTTTTAATATCGCACCTCGATTCTAGTTGTTCTGTTAATAGTAAATTATGTCTTATTTGATCAAAATTCAAAACTTTGCAAATTTCAAGTCTTTCAGTCAATTGTTAGTACCCTTATTTTTTTAAATGAACCTTCTGTTGAAAACACATCTCAAATTAGGAATATAGAAGTTTTTAGATAAAATGATGCTTAGATTTTAGTGGTGGAGATTTATAAGATTTTTGAAGAAATGAAAACATTTTGTTAAATTAGATTTAATTTTGTTTAATTTCATTAATTGATTTTTTATTTTACAATATTTTTAACTACATATTTTTCTAACTACCTAATTTTTAATCAGTTATTTCGTTAAAATTCTTTATACAAATATTTTTTTCCAACAAAATTCTTTTAAAAAAATTACGAATTATATTAAATTTTAAAAATAATTAATTTAATTATAGAAATAGAATTATTAATAGATTTTTTCGAGAAACAAAATTATATTTATTTATTTTTTTTATATTATATTTATTTATTGCACAATTTAATAAAATTATTACGTTTCTATTGATTGATTGATTACTACACATAAATTTTCCGAAGCTCATTACACGACGTTACCAATTTACATTGTGGACACGTTTTTTTGGAATCCTAAATTTAACAAAAATATTTAACTGAAACCACTAATTTTATACAATTTTTAAAATAATTTACCGATAATGTTATCCAACAGTCATTACAATGTACATGCCAGCAATTTGTTGATATCACTGGTGATCTATACGCTTCCTGAAATGTAAATTAGAAAAAAAAAATATTTTAGTATATTTTTTGTTTAAATTTTCAACTTAAAATTATGATAATAATTTTAATTTATTATTCAAAAAAAAAAAAAATTTACAATTTATGCCAATAGAAATTTATTTTCAATTATATATACAAAAACTAACCTTACATATATAACATTTATAGTGATCCTCATCCTGACCATTTCGAACTTTAAATGGTGAACCCTCAAGTTCACGTATTCGTGCCCGTAATTCTTCGAGTACTTGGGCACGTGATGTGGGTTCTGATGTTTCGGATGTACTAACATATGAATCGGGTGTAGGATGTGTTGATTTACTATTACTTGAATCCATAACTGAATCATCGATTTCCATTGATGATGTTGCTTCTTCAGCAGTACTGTGTTATATATAATGAAATTTGAATTAATTTTTTTTTGTGTCAGTAAAAATGAATTTTCATTATTTAATTATTCATATGATATCATCAACAAGCATATTATCCTATCCATCATCAAAATATATTGCATCACTTACTTATTTTGATCATCTCGTCTATCATTTAAACGTAGTTTTTTTGAACAATCATCATCATCCGCATTGTCTACAATGAGTTCTTCATCATTATCATTATTTCTATGTTCAATTTGTTCTCGATCCTGATTATTATAATCGGTTACTTGATCACTGCTTGTTGGTGTTGCTCGTGACACAACATTTGTAATTGATGATGCTGTACAATTTATTGAAATGCCTAAACGATTTTTTTTCTCCCATATATTTGTACCCGATGAAATAATATGATCTTCAGTCTGAAGTCGTGGTGAAGAATTTGCAGAATCAATTTTTATACTATTTGATGAATTATTATTATTATTTTGTGCAGCTAAATTTATGACTGTATTATTAGATGTTTCATCACCATAACTTTCAACATCAACTGTTTCATCTTCTTCTTCTCTAGATTGTCCATTCTTAATTGTTGTTTAGAAAAATTTTAGAAAAAACATTTGTAAACAAAATAGAAAGAATAAGATATTTTATGGAAAAAAAAAAAAAAATTATAATAATTTGACGTTAAAATCATTTTATTTTTACCTTTCGCAAACATTCTTCAATGTGTTGTGCAATTTCTTCAGGAGTTCTTTGTAATCTACCATGACAAACGGGACACGATTGACACTGTGAATTTCTTATATGTTCTGTAAAATCAGATTCTGAATCACCTTTTCTCTTACGTGTTTTGGCTCTAAGACGACTTTGTCTATTTGTTCTTATTCTTTGGAATGTCTATTTATATATGGATACAATTTTAGAATAAATTATAAAATTATTTGTTTTTTTTTTTTCTAAACTAAACTATTATATGAATTATTTCATAATACAAAAATATGTTGTATCCGCTCGAGAACGCTATCGACTACAATTGATGCGTTCGAGTCAAACATTGAAGGAAAAGTTGCCGCAATATGAACAGAGACATGGCAAAGTGATTTTAATGCATGACAACGCTCGGTCACTTATTGCAAAACCGGTCCTAATCTACTTTGAAACGCTCAATTGGGAAGTCCTACTGTAGTCATCGGATATTGCCTATTCCGATTACCATTTGTTCCAATAGATGGCTTATGGTCTGACTGAATTACACTATTCTAATGAAGATTCAAAAAAAAATCGCTTGATTCGTGGTTAGCTTTAACAGATGATTCGTCAGAATTCGTATGTTGCCAGACAAATGGGAAAAGTAGTCGATATCAATGGAAAATATTTTCAATGGCTTGTTCTTTACTATTTTTTTTAAAAAATAAAGCATTATGCATTTTCACAAAAAAACAGCTAGAACTTATTAAATTTATATGTAGTATAGTTAAATGCTAGTACAGTAGATAGATTTAGTGAAGGGGGGAAGGTGTATTCGACCTGAAATAAGATTCTTGCTAGTGCGTAATTTTATGTGAAAAGCAAAGCGGAAGGTGACAAAACCAATATTAGTTTTTTTAAGGATTTTAACATTTTTCGAATTAATTTTCATAACGCTCAAGAAGTTTATTTTGCGAATATATACTTTTATTTTTCAGACTATAATTTTTAAAATTATTGACAGTTTGTTTTTTGAAGGGTTTGATAAAAAAAACGTTGATCAGCTATTACGGGAAAAGGGGGAATACCTGAAGTATAAGGTGTTTCTGGTTATGAAGACATCATGTAACGAATGTGTATATATATATGATTTAGAAAGCGACTTTGTTGTATATTGTGAATTTGCCAGTGCCAGTAAAATCTATAGATATATTCAGTAAATAAAATAATGAATTTACCTCCCAGCGACTATCTGGTCCCTGCATCATTCCATTTTGATGAATACCTGTATTTAAATTAAAACTTGCTCGTATTCGTTGTCGTTCAGGTCCTGAACTTAATTTATATAATCTGTCTAGTTCGGCAAGAAAATGTGTTTCCAATTCATTTGGTGATAATTGTATACCACATACTGGACATGTATTTGGTGGTGGTGTTCCCATTGAAGGTTTTTTCAATCCAGTACCTTAATATGGAAAATGAGAATGGGATATATATTAATAATAAATTAAATACAACTCGTAAATATTAATGTTAAAATCTGTTAATATCATTACAGAACAAAATAAAATGCCTTTTCTTTCCCAGTCATTTATTTGCACATATTTAATATTTTCATGTTGAAAATCCTTATATATACAATACATAAATATTATGTGTAATCATGAGAAATAACAATACATTAATCAACCTTAATTACTTGTAATGTATGTAATAAAGTTCTTGACACAAATCTTTATAAGCTGTGCACATCTAATACAAAATATCGTCACGCCAAAAACCATCCAAGAGTAATTGGACACAAATGTCACAGCTGTGCACTATACTGACATTATTTGTTTTAACTCGTTTTTCCTTCATGATTTATAAATGTGGAAGGCTTTTCATTTTCTCATATTCATTTATTCACAAATAATTTATCTAAATTCGTATATCTTTGGGAAAATTATAGACGTTCCTGTACTTCTATGTACTATACTCTTAGCCGGAGATATTTTAAAAAATTTCTTATATTTGAACTGAGAAGAATATAATTGAATGAATTTCCTAAATGAGGTATCAGCATTCCTATATCTATATATATATTGTGATATACAATTTTAATATATAACTTGTGATAATCCTAACTATTCTACATTTATATTTGTATATATACGAGATGGGAGAGTATTACTTAATAGCTTAAAGCATTTGCCAACGAAAATAAATTACTTTTCCAAAATAAACTCAACTTGGGCAAACCACTTAAATTGACGATGTGGCATAATGCAATCATACATTTAAAAACCCCTTTCAACATTTCAAACGCAACAACCCTTTAAATGACACCACGTGCTGCAAAATGGATATCGTACATTAGTTCTTGTATAATTTTACATTAATGACATTTGAATTGTTAAATTAGTCATATAGGTTTGTTTGTTTTATTGTAATTTAGTCTGTATAGCTATTTTCATTTAATTGATTGCTCTATATAAGCATGTACATAGCATTAGAGATATATGGCACAATCTGGTGAGTGATTAGCACGATAATCTTATGAAATTCACAACTAATTGTAGTTACTTATACCGTACATTGATACCACATCTGAATGTGATTTTCCAACATTAACTTAACACAAGGCTCCAACAAGAAATACTTACATGTTGTACGTTTAATTCTGTTGGCATTGTATGTGTCAAAACAAAGAATCAAATACGAAAATTATGTGCCATATTCAACGTAAATATCAAATTAATTATCAACTTTATTAATTTCGATGTGTCAAAAATTGTCTGCTATTTTGATTAGTAGATGGTTGCGAGTACCCCTTCCCCTCCCCTCCTTCACATATTGTCCTTCAACTCCGGCTATATATTCTGAATAGCATCAATGACCACCATTGGTTGGTACCCAGTGTACTACTAATTAATAAAAATATATAAATATAAATTATCACTTTTATTATTTAAATTTTTTAACTCTGAAAAGTTCCCGGGGTTTGCTCGTTGCATCGCAAAGTTATGGCAAAAACTGTAAACAACGATTTAAATTTAATTTCTGATTGGGAACGGGAAAATCTCCTGATAGTCAATGCGATTATGACGCAGATTTGACTTTTGTCAAACAATCCAGATCCAATTATGCAATTTGATGGTGATATGCTACGCAATTCTTCGAGTCTTGATTCTTCGAACGCATATCAATTCAAAATTGCTATGGAACGATTACATTTTAAGTGTGGCCAATAATGCGGTCTAAAGGCTTGGATTTCGTCGCCGTTGTAAGCAACATTTAAATCTCGAACATATTGCCATTATATATACAAAACATATATAAAGCCTCTAATGCAGCACGACTCGCATATATAAAATTGGACTCCTGCGACCACCCTTGGCAATCGCGACAGAATTCAAAAGCAACCCTTTCGACTTATAAGTGATGAACAAATCATCGGTCATATAAACGTTCTTCAGCATATGCGAAATGTAAAGGCACGAACACTCTTCTACAAATACTTTAAGGGCAATTGTTCTGCGGAGAGTGTCAGCTCAATACTCGGGTATTTCCACTTAATACACCACTTTTTCGGTTGTCACATTCGCATTCTGTCGAATTTACATTTGGTCGCACAACGAGACACATTTATGTCGCATAATTCTCGTATGTGGAACTATCTTTTGGAACTGTGTTTCCTGAATGTTACGGCATCCAGTCATTTAAGTCAAATGTTCCTCCACTCCTCCGTCCTTTGTGAACCAATAAAAAGTGATTTTGTGTTTTGAATATTAAAAGGTAGCCGCCACTCTCTAAACAATAACTTTAATATAAAAAAAAAACAGTTTAACGGTAGTAAACATTATAGAAAATAATGTAAAATATACAACAATATCCTCTGTGAGTTTACTCGTATGTAATCCATTCTCTATTAGTTTGCTCGTTTGCCATGAGAAATTCGACTCAAACCGTCAAATGTCAAAATTGGAAGCTTTTATATAAACACAACTATAGCATTCGTGCGGTCGATACTAAATGTTCTTTAACTATCAATGCATCCGATATGTCTATTATTGCACTTTACTAACACAAACGTACTTAATGCAATTCATCAGTTGATAATGTAAATAAATAGGACAAAAAAAATAGAAAATGTAGTATATTTGAAACTTGCATAATTTTTTTTTTTATATACAATGTGACACTAGTAGCGTTTCTTACGGACCATGCCAAATTTTCTTGTGGGTCGTATTAAATTATGATATTTGTAGTGCGATAATTTTAATCATTTAATTTTACTCATAACTGAGTGACGAAAAATGTTATTCGATTATTGATATATTCTTGCTCACCCACAACAAAGAACCGCCATTGATTCAGATTTACATTTATTTCATTTCACATCTCACCACTGGTACTAGCCTCTTTCGTAACTATTCTCCGCCACTTTATCGTTGACCAGAAGTGCTTAATGTATCGCTAAGCCAATTCCATTTTATCGTATAATAATCATCAATACTGCGGCAATACTATATGGTACAGCTAAATACCGTGGATTATGTTCATCAAATTTAGACTGCATTCCTCAGTTTTCGAAAAAGGTCCTCATAGTAACACGACTATTGAATGTTTGCTTGAAGTCAGTCTCTTCAATTCACATCCCGTACCTACGATAACTTCGTCGGTTCCATTTTAATGCGTTGTCATTGGAATTGTATTTTAAACTGGGCGTTTTCTTCATATATGTTCATTAACCATATATCCGACTTATATAAGGCGGTATCATTTGAAAATAAAAAATTAATCCATTAAAAAAGGTAATGTAAAATACCTTCCATATATGTAAATGCAGACATTACTATAATAATTAGATACCGGTTGGGTACAATATTTATGACATCCATAACATCAACATTATATTACATACACAACATAAATGTAGTTACATTCATTATGCAATTGAATAAATTAAAATTACTTATGGTTATAAAACTTAACTAAAAGACTGCCTTATATATTAAAAGATAATAAATTAATAACTCAAGTATATGTTCATTATGTGAATCTAATTATAGATAAAATAATAAGAAGTTTTATTACTAACTTTTTATGTTAAATAAAC
>JANSTX010000389.1:0-23473 GCA_027564355.1 Penthetria funebris
CAATCTCAACATAACGAAACAGAACAGAGATCTCTATATAGATAAATATTGATTATTGCTATTCGATTAACATAAAAACTATAAACTATATAATAATTACAAATACTTTTTACATAATAATAATATTAAACAAAATATAAGTAAATAAATACATTATCTTATAATTATTTATGTTTTATAAATTTCTAAGTAGATTTTCTCTATAATAATTAATTAATAATTTGTGTGGGTGTGTGTATCGTAAATAAATAAACTCTCTACTTTTTTTGTTTGTATAAATGCAAAAATACTTCAATTAGTTAACTTTATTTTTTACAATTAGCCATACCATTCGAAAATAGTACCATTTTAAATATATTTGTTTTTAGGTGCATATACGTAAAATATTATAAATAAAAAAAATTCTTTGTGGATTGAATGATTTTGTTAAGTGGTGTGTCGACCGACGATGTACACGCGACATTCAGCTACTTATTACTACTAACAATAATTTATAATACTAATTTTTGGAATATATAATTTGTTTTTCATTTCAATATTTATGTTATTTTTAATTATTTTATTTATTAAACAGTAGCCAATCGGTAAAAAAAAATACTACTCCACATTCCAAACAGACAAAAAATAGGAAAAAAATTAATTTAAATTAAAATATCACAATAAAAATATTATTTTATTATATAATTTCTACTTTTTTTATTTTTGTTAAATATCAATTTATTCAGTGCGTAGCTCTCTCACTTTATATGCTCATTTAAATTTTATATTTTGTATTTAAGTATATTTAACATCATATTTTTTAACCTTTTCAGGGACGGCAGCCCTTTCAACTGGCACTAAATTGTATAATTCCTCTAATGAACGTACATAAATTAATTTTCGCCAAAATTTTGAACTAAAAAATAATACATTTTTGAATGGCACCATAATTTTTAATGGCATTAAAAAAAAAACAAAATTAAAACAACACCCTTACCTTAAAAAAGGTCTTGCCATCCACACAACAGATTTAAGCCAAAATGTTGGATGAACCATAAATAAATTTTTTAAACTTTTTCTAAGGCGTCTATCCAATAGTTGATAACATTTTTTTAACCATGGAAAAGGTGGTACATTACTTCTACTTGAACCACCATGCAAGTATATTAATACATAGTCTTCGGTTACAAGTTGTTCAAGTGTCTTAACGACATATCTACAAGAGTAAAAAAAAAAAACGTAAATTTATTAATTAAATTTATCAAAAAATAATCCAAAAAAGCAATTTGTATATCGTCGCATAGGATCGCTCGGTAACAAAAATTCTAACATCATTAATCATTAGGAATGCGGGAAAATACGATGATAACTGAATAATTTACCATCTTTCTGTGGATGTGACTCGTGACATTTACGGCCTCCAGGCATTTAAGTCAAATTTTCACAAATTTATACATTCCAATCTTACTTTACCGTCCTTATAGGGTAGAGTACAATCTTAATTTTAAAACTATATATGCAAAAGCAGTCGCCTAAAACTGTGAAAAGTATTGATGTTGTACGACTCACTACCTAATGTATTAAGGTGAACTGGTAAAGGTGTTTTCTTTTTTTAATTTTATCAATGGATTATCAGTGATAAAGCATGGAATTTAATACTGTTACGTCCTTCTTAATCCAGTTATGAATGTTTGAGAATCAGAAAATTTATAGATAAACAGATAATTATAACGATCTTATGAATAGGTTCATATTAATTAGTAGATGATTGCCTTAAACGAAGAATTTTCTCCACATATATATTAGCCTTCAACTTAGATATTTTGTGTTCCAAGTTTTGACCACAAGTTTGCTTATATAAAAGACTGGAAAAATACTTTATGTATTCACTTCACCATTAGTCTACATACACATCGAAATAACAGTCTGAAAACTATAAGTTATCAATTTGTTATAGTTAACAACGAAAATGCAAAAAAAAAAAAACAGGTTAGATGATTATCAGAATGCTAACAAAATAAGGAGATGTGGGCAATAAAGATGATTAACACTAGCAAATGATATGTGCTACAATACAACAACAGACGCCTAATGGTGTAAATGCCATAAATCATACTGACACGAATCTAAGAAGATTGGTGGAACCTATGCATTTTGAGTTGAATTGATTAAACATTATGAAATCAGTAAGGTATTGCAATTATGTCAGTTTTGAACGCATATATGCATGGTGGCGAAGGCAGTGGCCGAGTAACATCGAGCTAAAAAGATGGGGTTAATTTCGTGTTTGTCGATAGGTTTAAAAAATATTGCAACAACAAACTTGGTAGCTGGGAATTTATACACAGATATTTATGAATAATCCAATATTTACCATTTGGTACGTTCACATTTGATGTTGATGCACATTAGAAACGGCAAATTAACATCGCAATGGAGCCTTATGCCTCCACAAGTCTGACGTTTCGCATTGAATGCTTATAGATCTATTCATAATAGAATGATAACGTAGAATACAATAGAAAAATACATATGCTATTAAAGTATTGCCCAAATAGTTTATAGCACAAAATTATTGAGTGGTAAGTTCGTTTTTCCTTTTTTCCTTTAAGAATCGAAAATAATGTAAAATCGTCAGTAAATTAAATTGTACATTTGTGCATTTAATAATCTTTGAAAACAGGCGACTCAAGCAGTATCTAGCATCTAATTCACAATGTTTAGAAAGCAATTAATTGATTGTTACACCATCACATCCATTTACAATGTCCGTGTGGATCACACGTCGTCAGTAAGCGACAATCTTACATATTTGATTTTCTTTTCACTTTGCCAATACCACTTCGTACACAGATGAATTCAAATTGAATTTTGTGGTTGCTCACAAGCAAAAAACTTATGCTATTGACATCTAAATAATGTTTTGATAAAAATATGTCATTATGCAAATTAAACTCTGAATAAAAAAAAAAAAAAAATAATAATAATAAAACAAAATACTCACAAAAATAAATTATCCATAACATAGTGATAATCGGTTCGTGATCGATCAGGTAAATGACAGGCACTGAAGACAACAATAGCATTATGTCCACCGGCTTTTAGGTAGCCACCATGTGATAATACCCGTTTATATGGTTCAATAACTTTCATATCAATTTCCCTGGTATTACCATCGGGTAACGTTATTTTTTGCCAATTTCTTGAATCTCGTGCTTCGTCTGTTGCCGAATATTGCGGTATCGGATCCAATGGTAATAAATTTATTGATGGTAAATTATCAAAATCATCATCAACATCTTTATGTTGTTTATTGAATGCGATATCATCAAACAATGAACTTGATTGACTTTCAGAAATTAAATTATTATCATTATCATCAAAATAACTATGATTTGATAATGTGTCAATTGAATCATCTGATAATAGTTCAGTGTTTAATGATATTTTTCGTTGTTTTGTCGATGATGGTGGTAGCATAACAGTTTGTTCCTTTGCATTTATTGGCGATGATGATGATGTGTCCTCTATTGATTTTTTCAATTTATCAATTGTTTGAAAATTTGAATTTGAAATAAGTGCAACAGCTTGAAATGATGTTACAGTTGCATGATATTGTGAAAGATCCGGTTCCGATTCACTGCTACTTAAAAAATTTGAATGTTTCTGTTCACGTAAAACATTTACTTTTCTACGTATATTTCTTCGATTGGAATTTTCAATTTTTAAATTGTCCAACGTACCATTATTTGGTGATTTTTTTACAATTTTATTTACACCAAGTTTTGGACTTTCATTTGCAATGGAAATTCGCTTTAATTTTCTTTCCAAATCATTTGCGGTATGATAATCTAATTTCGTTTTACTATTATTTTGATAATTTGCAGCATCATCATCATCAACAATAATATTACTATCTAATAAACTATTATTATCGGCATCAGATTCATCAATTGATGGTGGTTGCATTAAGGGATGACTATTTACTAATGTTAAAGCACTGCGTGATAATGTTGTATTCGATGAAACATTATTTACATTCTTATGTGTTATGAGTATTGTATTCGGTGGTTCGTCAAGGCTTCTTCTTATTTTATGATTGTCTAATTCTGACAGTTTTTTCACTTGTTCCTCATCATCTTCATCACCATTATATTTAATATTATTTTTATTATATACTGATGATGACAATAGAGATTCGTTTCTTATATTATTACTACTACTATTGGTTGTTGTTGTACTTGTTTTCGAAGATGTATTCATTTTTGTACTTAAATTTTTCGTTACGTTATTCTTCATCTCCTCACCAATAACATCAATAAATTCAATTAGTGTCTGTTGATTCGATGTCAATAAATTAGTTGTTGCTTCTTGTTGTTGATCAGAATCTGGTGACATAATACATGGTGATTGTTCACGAGAAGTTGTTGCTTCTGATATATCCATTTTGTTGTCCGAAATAGGACTTTCTTCTAGAACTTGACTAAAAAACAACAAGAAAAAAATTGTAATTAATTTTTCAACATCAAAAAAAATGTAATATTCTATAAGTTGACACAAGTCACTTAGATATCCACAGTATGGAAAATCTAATATTGATTGGGTACATTAACATTTTTATACAACTACGAAATTGGTACTTGAAGCGTAGAGGAAGCAAAACAAGCTTTAGTCAGTGTACAGAAAATTAGTCGAATTATAATTGGACATATGGAATAGTTAAATGACTTTCCAAACACGTTTAATAATACAAGATGTTTGGTAAAAAAAAAAATCTACAGTCAATTACCAACCACTTAAATGGAAATTAACAAAATACTCTCTGTAGTTTTCAGGCAATATTGTAATTATGTTCTTATAGACTAACTAGAGTCGGCAATGGTCACATTTATATTACAGACAATGTATGTGCAGACCCAGTAAAAAATATTAAGTGTACAGAAAACGGCACGACTGTATATCGTGGATTAGGATATGGAAACGATGGAATGGGTAATTTGAATAATCTGGATATGGGCGTGCATAGGAAGGCACTACAATATTAAATATTCACATTTCAAGTAAACAAGTGAACATCAAATGTGAACCTAAACAACTATGAATCAATTTTATAGTTGTTCTAGAATACAAAAATCAGTAGAGTGGTGCACAAATCACCACATACATTCGTTTCTTATGTATCCTTAAGTCCCAATCACATATAAGAACTTGATATATATTTTTATTGATTTAACAATGGCCAACACGTGTAGGTAAATATGGATTTGATAAATCTAGATAATTGATGGTCACACCAAATCGTGGTCAATAAAGTTCTTTATGCCTTTATAAAAATGTGTTGAGTCAGTCATGCTCATTAACGTATACAATAATAAAAAAAATAGTGAATGCGAATACTCTAAGAGTCGAGAGGGTTATTCATAAATAGTCTTTATGGATGTAAGACAAGTGTTTTTACGAGCTACATTTTAATACACAAGTCACTAATTGAGTGATACAGGAAAATATGATTTAGTGGATAGAGAATCTGTCTCTTAACAGAGTAAATAATTAAATGTTCTTGACATCATAAAAATCATTGGTACAAGTAGTAGCGATACTATAATTAAATCATAGTTAATTGTGTGACGATGCATCAATTTGCCAAATGGAAGATATAAAGTGTAACATTTATCTTTTGATGAATGAATGACCAGATTTATGGGCGAGACTGAACCAAGAAACGAGAACAACGTACACCAATTTGTGATACGGGGTTAGTTAGAAAACAATACATAAAAATGATTTGTGAAAGGTTTAATATTTGTGATTGTTATTTATTTAGAAGTTCAATTTTTGTGGCCCCAAAAGATGCATAACAAAAAAAAAACCATAAACTATTGAAAATTAATAAATTACCATTTATCGAATCTACTGTCAAAATAAACAAAAAAAAAAAAGTATGTTTTTTATTTATTTATAAAATTACCTCATTTGTGTACAAACACTCTTTTTTATTGTTTTTGATTATAAATTGTTTTGTATTTTATTTTAAATTATGAAAATAATAATTGAACAAATTAATAAATAAATTTCGAATGCATTTGCTTGCATATATTTTCAATAAATAAACATTTTTTTTTTTCAATTACAAATCGCCATAACTTATACCAAATAAAGCCAAGTGAAGTGAATAAAGTTATAATATTGAGGTTATTGTCATTGCTATAAATATAATAATTGAATATTGAACACACTTTTTGTATCTGGATCCCGATGCATCTTTACATGATCTAGTACAAAATTATTAGAAAAATTTATGTTCCACAAATAGATGTCAAAACACATTTGTCAGATTTTGTATAATTGTTTTTTTATTTAATTTTATTAAAATTCATAAATTTATGAAATTTATTGTAAAAGAACATTTTTCATTCCGTTTTAAATTATGGAACAGAATCTTTTACCGAAAAATGATGCTGGCATTGAATATTCTGCAATGACTCCGATAAACGATGGTAGTGATCAGAAACGTAGAAGGTTTGTGTAGTCTTTTTTTTCTCTTTTTTTTTCCTCTTTTTGTTTGGTTGTTTATATTTCTTTTTATAATTAAAATAAACTTTGAAATTATTATTATAATCATATTTATATATAATTTAAATTGTTATTTTCGCAATATTTGCTTGCAGTTCATCACGTTCAATTAAACGAAAACGTTTTGATGATGAAATTGTTGAATACAGTCTTGGTATTCCCCCGGCACAATTAAATCGTAGTGGTGTCGGACGAGCCCGTACACAATCACAATCATTTTTGGCACCATCATCATCATCATCATTATCATCATCAACATCGACAATTGTACAACCATCACTATCACTACCACCGCCATTAACACCACCAATTAATGTGACAACATCATCAACAATTGCATCAACTTATATAGAACCATTACCATTAACATCATTAGTATCATCATTGTCTCCAATATTAGCACCACCACCACCACCACCACCCCTTCAATTATCTACAGTACAACAGCAACAATTTCAACTGCATCAACAACAAAAGCAGCAACAACTTCAACAACAACAACAACAGCAAGTACAACAACAACAACAACAACAACAACAACAACAACACAAACAACAATTTCAATTGCAACAACCGGCAACAACATCTTCATTAATTACATCACCAACAATTACAAGTCACAATGCTGCGGCTACACATTTATTGCAGCAAATAAATTCAACGACTGTAATAACAGCACCATCAACAATAACAACATCAACAATATCAACAATGCCAACATCAACAATAATGCCGTCAACAATGGGAATTGGAAATGCATCAGAAAAACGTAAATCGGCAAAGGGAAGCAGTAAAAAAAATAAGAAAAATCGTTCCACCAATCAAATAACAACAAAAGATTTAGGACGCTGGAAACCCATTGACGATTTATCATTAATCATTGGCATACAACAGACAAACGATTTACGAATGGTTCATTTGGGTACAAAATTTTCCTGTAAATTTACCGTACAAGAAATGCAATCCCGTTGGTATTCGTTACTATATGATGAGCCAATTTCACGTATTGCTGTGGCAGCTATGCGTAATCTGCATCCGGAAATGGTTGAAAATGTGCAGAGTCGCGCCTTGTATACGGTTAATGAAGAGGAATTATTGGGTACAATAAAAAGTGTACGTAAATCGTAAATTGAAATTATGTATTTGTATGTATATATATATATATATATATATATATAATTGTGTTGCTCTCTTGTTTATTATTTTAGACGGAAAATCCAACAGTTGAAGTATTTCAAGATTTATTAGAAAAAAATGCATTCATATTTTATTCTGCACGAACAGCAAAAGCATTATTTACACATTGGCAATTGATGAAACAATATTCTCTATTACCAGATCAAACTGTACAGGTGAATATTGAATAGATTGTATTTTCAATGTTGATTTTCGCACACATTTTCAGATACGATGGATTATTCGAAATTTGTATCAACTATGACATTATTTATACGTTCTAATTTAGTTAGTTCTTCTAGACTGTTATCTTTGAAGAGCAATTTATTGTAACCAAAATAGACTACACTAATAGTCTTCTTAACAATGACGCATTCCTCGGTTATCTTCACACAATATTTCACCGAAAATTTGACTTATTTGTCAATGTCAGAGAATCGGTCGTGTTTGTCAACTATTTGAAACATAAACTTGAAGATAATTTTTGTACCACATTAATGAATTTTTAGAAGTTAATTCAAACAATTAAATTCAATATTTTCCTCTCGAAAATCTCAGTCTGTACATACTTTGACATTTAATGTTAATCGTAATGAATTACTATGTGCCCATTAAAATAATTAAATAATGTTCAGGTGTAAAGACGTTTGAATCGTCAGAATCATCAGCGAATAAATAGAGTTGTCTTAAATTTAATTTCGACAATGAGCAAGAATAGTCTTTATTTCTTTAAATATAAATGTAGGCTATATCCTATTGTTGTGATATCTCAATAACTTTACTTACGCTTCTTACAATCTGCCAAAAATTTGAAGCACATTGTAGAATTAAATGTCACCTTGTATTATAATATGTTCATAATTCTTCTTATGATTTCTTTATAGGAGATATCGCAATGCATTTACGGTTTAAGTTGACGTGCACTAATTAATAATTAAATTACTATAGTCGTATATGATTACTTCTGGTTCATTAGCTGTTAATACAAATTATATAAACTGTAAATAGAATAAAATCTACAATGAACTTGACAAAGCTGTAGAACTAAATATATAATATTGCCATCCTTGATTATGTAAAGATTACAGTTCTGTAACAGAAAAAAAATGCAAGTAGGAACCCCATAATGTATATTGAATAAATTCTGAAAACAGAGTATTGTAAAACTGACAGTGCATATAATAAAAAATTAAGATAATCAATGACAGTATCTTACAAGATCTTTTTGTGAAAACCTTAAATAAATGTCCAACAGAGCATTTAACGCATTATTTCCAGCCGTTCTTTAACGGGACATATACCTCGTCATTCTTAGGTCTTCTGATGTAAAAAAAACAATCAGTGCAGGTCAAACCAACCAAACTAAGCCATACCAATCGATTGAATTCTCTTTTAATATATTTTCCAATTTAGAAAACAATTATCTTAGAAAATGCTATCAAAACAATTCCTAAATATACTTGAAGGAATAACTAGAACCTAACGGTTAACATCTCATACATATACAATGCTTATAAATGTTCTACAATGAATAAATACTACAAAGTGACACTATGACATCTATGACACAACATTTATTGGACAATTCTAACAGGTCGCAGAGAATCATTATATTCTGAATAACAAAACACTCAGTTTTGTTGTGTTATTTCATGAACATTTTATCAACGTATTTCTGTCCCAAGCATAAGTAACATAACTTTTTAACACTTTTTCCTTTTAACTTCGATACAAAATATTTGGATTTATCTTTTAATGAAATCAGTGCCCGAAATTAATAATAACTAACTGGACTATTGAATGTGTTTATATTTTAATTTTGTTTTCTATTTACACCAAGTTTTTCGATCACAAATATCGTGCAATAATTGAATGCCCTCTGTTTGGTTTAATGTTCTTTTTATGTTTGAATTGGATCCGTTGAATCAGTGTCAGAATCATACTTTACTAATTTTGGATTTTTGCAATTTTATAAGAATTGAAATTTGTGTACTACTTCCTTTAAAATGTGTTCGCCAATTCAAAATCAATGATTACAAGCGATCAACTTTAGTTTCTGTTGTCGAATCTGCAAAACTCCCAAGACTAATCTCAATGCGTTGACTTTCCTGCTGTACAACACTGTAAGCAGTTAGAGTGATAAGTAAAGTTGTAGTAGTTTCTGCTTTATTTGTTTTAGTTCATATGAGCATACCAAGTTTTCTATTTACATTGAAATGATTCGTTAATCAAATTTGCTGCACGAGATATCAAATTTGTCACCCAGTAATTATTAAAATAATTATTTAAATTTTTTTCAGTCATTACCAAAAGGTGATTATATTTTAAGTTTTTCCGATGCTGAAGACCTATTAAATGATACCGAATTAACTGAACATAAAGATGAAGCACTTGAAATTGAATTAGCATTAGCCGATAGAAAAAATAAAAAAGAAATACGTCATTTGGAAAATGAGCTAACACGATGGAGTGTATTGGTTGATTCCTTAACAGGAATTGGTAATTGTTTTGTTTTTGGTTTTTTTGTTTTATTATTATTTTATGATTTTAATTTGTATATTTAAAATATTTTATGTATAGGATTTACACCTGAATTTGATAATCAAACATTGGCTGTATTACGTGGACGACTTGTACGTTATTTAATGAGGTCTAGAGAGGTATGTTTTTAATTGTTTTTATTTGCAGGTGTCTGTATATATATATATATATATAATTGGAAGTAAGAATTTATTTTCGTTTCGGTAGGATATCACGGCACTAGTTATAACAACATAATTGCTGGGCAAGCATTCTTTTGCCATCTCATTAAATGTGCTTGTCATTTTAATCATTGAGCATTGAAAGACTTATTATCCCTTTGTCGATGTTGAACATTTCTTAGTTTTTATTGTATACACACCCGTTAAATAGGGCCAATTTTTTTTCAACTGTACTTAAGAGTGGATTGTTCATTACTTTATAGTGTTTGGTATTAGTACCATTACAATTGATGAATCAAAACTTTTCAATTATATGTGAAATATCAATAAATCGTTTCGGATTTAATACTCGACGTAAAACGGACAAGATTTAAAACTTGGAATGTTAGAAGTTTGCGTAAAAACAGATGCAATCCTTTTGTTTTATCGTACGACGAGTCACAAGGACCATAGTAGTAGAGTTGCTAAGCAACAACGCAAAGCAGAGTATTTGTCAACTGAAGACCGAAAGCTGATCGTTTTATCACAACTAAGAGCAGTGTAAAATGTGTAATAAGAGTTCAGATATACGTACCACCTACGGAACAAGCAACTATGGATAACAAAGATGTATTTTATAGTCAATTATCACGAAGTCTTTATGGGATTCAAAACTATTATAAATATTGTTATTTGTTTGGAAAGCGTTAAATTGCCAATGGTGGGCTCGAACAATGTTAATTGGGACATTTGTAATGGATGTGCGTATATGTGTAACAAGAGGGCAACTGACAGATCATGATTAGATCACATAAACACATTCAGAATCATAGTCGAACAATGAATTGAATTGTAAACACCATGCTAGTCGATTTTAGCCAAGCTTTACGGTAATCTTGTGTGTTATGTGGTGGAGAATTCTTGAAAGCTACTGCAGAATCGTGAGAAGTTTGTTGATTTCTTTGATTTACATTCTAGTGTTAAGTAAAAGTGTATTTTATTGTTACTCTTGTTCCTACTCTTGTCTTCGATTGGGTTATGACAAATATTAACAACGAACCACATGGTATGAGATACGGTATGCTCAATCGACGACTTAATTTTTGTTGGTGGCAGAAACCGAAACGAAAATGTGGCTGAAATTAAAGCATTTAGGTCACAAGCAGGTCTAAGCATAAATGCTTCAAAGATGAAACGGATGAAAATTAGTTCGTCGATGATTTGCTGCCTTGAAGTCGATGATTTGTTGTCTTGAAGTCGATAATACAATAATAATACACGATGGAGGCAGTTTCCAATCTTTCGAATTACGCGTACAAACGAGATAATATTATAATAGGCGATGGATGAAGCTTTCAATCTTTTGAATTACGCGTACAAATCGGGTGCGACAAATGTTTGAAATGCTAATTAGTATTTAATAGTTGAAACATATCTAATAAATGACGTATATATCATATTTTCGATTCTATCGGATAACCGAACAATCAACAGTTTATATGCATTGGAACACTTCTGCTCCGTATTCAGTAGATGAAAAACATTCAATATGTGTATCCATAGTTCCCAGGAATGAGCATACTACTTTTCATTCCTATATGATATGAAATTAATTGATTAGTTGTTAATTCATCCCTTTTAGATAACATTTGGTCGAACAACAAAAGATAATGTTGTCGATGTTGATTTAACATTAGAGGGACCGGCAAATAAAGTGTCACGCAAACAGGGAACTATAAAATTACGTAGTAATGGTGATTTTTTTATATCCAATGAAGGTAAACGACCATTGTACATTGATGGGTTGCCATTATTACAAGGTAATAAATTCCGATTGAATAATAATTGTGTTCTTGAGGTAAGTGCCATTATAGTTTTTATGGTGTTTTTTTTTTTTTTGTTTTATATAAAAAGACTCTCATGATGTTTCGTTTGTTTCTTTTTTTTTCTTCTTTTAGATTGCTGGTTTAAGGTTTATATTTTTCATAAATTATGAATTGGTTAATGCCATTCGTCAAGAAAGTGCTAAAATGAATGGTCCATTAAATTGATGTGAATATAATTAATAATTAATTTTACAGATTAATTAAATAATTTTGCTCACTATTTTTCTTATCATATTATTAAAAATGTATTATAATTATGTTGAGCTGTTTTTATTTTTATTTTACATTTTACTGATTATTACATTTCAAGTTATTTGCCGTATTATCCAAGTACTGTTTATGGAATGGATGGTCACATTTTGTATTTGCCTATGTAGATAAGATACCTATAGTGTAATGTGTAAGGTGTAAAAAGTAATAACACTGATATTCTGTGTCAATATAATTCAAACATTTGTGTTGCTATGGTCATAAGAATTATTAGTGTGAACTGGAATTTATACAGTTACAAACTACGATTTTATTAGACACAATGAGATCATGCGGACAAATTTTAATAAAGGATGACGTGTTAATTAAATATCAAATTTGTACGATATTTAAATAAATAATTCTAATGCCATATCCGTATCAACAAAGTTGAGTGTGAATGTTCAAGATCACTGTACCCGTACATAAATCGTAGATTGTTTAGATTGATGGAGTACAAAATTATCATTTACTTTGATTTTGTACGGCCACTTAACCTATCTACTTCAATTATTTTACAATATTAATAAAATATTTGCACAAAATGTGTGAATACTTTTCATCCGATGTAATAACGATTAAGGACTATTGCCAATATCAGTGTATAGTGATCATAAGATTACAATTACTGATCCAATTTCTGGATGATATTGATTTTTCTGTGCAATATCAGCATTACAGTTATTTAGATTTTTTTCATTTGACCATAAGCCAACGATTTTGGTACACTACTACTATTATACTACACTAGCATTATTGTATATCTTACTAATAAATCTCATAACAACAGTATGATAGCATCGACCACCTATTTCAGATGCTGGCATTGTTATACATGTCGGAAAATGGTTCATAATTGTGCATCATTACGATTGTATCTCATTTATACAATAAGAGTATTAGTAAATATTTTGTTAAATCACGGTCATTATTTTGTTATTGTTGGGAATAAGATTTTATGAAACGGTTTTCAGAAACTTATTCATCTTCACTATTTGACAACAACTTTTTGCATTTACAGGATATATACTTAATGGACGTTTGTGATCTCTTGCTTTTTTTATGGCACACTAATACATATTTCGCAACCCACATGCTTATACTAAGGCATACAACTAATATTACTCTCCGTTTAGGAAAGATTCAAGTATATTCTGTGTTTTCTGTATGTATAACATCAATCATTATACTAGGATATACACAGTATAGTGATTGAAATGATTCGTTATTATTTCAGCAGATGATGTTAATATGAACGTGCAGGCACTGCAAACAATTAATGATTTACAATGTTGTGTCTGATTCCAAAGCAAGCTGGCCAAACGTATTTATTAATCAATTGATTTTGACACCTGATCATGTGACGATATGTTCATTTATGAAATGTTCTAATCATTTTAAAATTGATAAACATATTATCCGTAGCATCGTTCAGCGCTCTTGAGATGATGCTTGTGATGTGCATTTGGAGGTAAAGCTATAGAAAAATGCATTTCGTTCATGTTTACTGGCCGAGGCAATGAAAGATGATGCGGTTAATATATTCACAGATAATGTTCACTGTAAAATTCTACCTTATGCCTCTGCATATGGAAATTATGTTACACGTCTACATAATATAATAATATTTCAGAAAATATGTAATATATTTCGATTTCGTGGAGTATTTATTATTCACTAAAAAATGACTTTATTAAATTCCAAAACAAAATTGCACTAAATATTTTATTTTATAACACTGATTCAATTATATGCATGTATTTTATAACCATTTCATCGGATTCATTTTCATATTGATAAATTTAAATATAATTAACAAGTTTTCTTTCTGTATACATTAAATAATTAAATATTTACAATTTGTATACAATTTATTTTATAATACAAAATAAAATTACACTTCTCACATATTGTAGGAAAAAAAAAGTTTTTTATTTTGCCGCGTAAAATAACAAATTTGTGGGATATGTATTTTAGCCTTAAACGCTCACATTTTACAAAACTGCAATAAAATTTAATAAAAAGAACTTACTCGCGTCTCGTTTTTCCAGATAGTCGACATTTTTCAGACGATCTTGTTGTGTTTTGTAATTTGTGGTGGTGCTTTTTTTTTTTTTTTACTAAAAGAATTGCAATTAAATTCTTGTGAAATTTCTTAAAATCATTATGATTATATATCAGTACAGTGATTTATAATAAAAAAGTAATTTGATTAAAATTTAAAGAGAAAATAATTTGTCGATGACCGTGTGGTTTTTTTGCGGCATCTTGAAAACTTTATTTGAGCTGCTGCTGCCATAAAAAAAAAAAGAATGTGAAATGAAAATCAATTTTCAAATTTATACTGAATAGATTAGGTAAGTAATTAAAATATTGTTATTTATTAATTAATAATTTATTCCAAATTTTACATCAATGACAACATTGCAAAATATTTGTAGTATCTGTTTAGGAGGTTATGTATTTTTATCCATAAAAAGTATCATTCCCTTGAACTAATAAAATGTTTCCTAAATAGGCAGGGCCATTTTTATTTTCGCAGAAAAAAAACTAAAATAAAAGTTACAATTTTTTATAATTACCATTTTTGGTTAATAAAATATTGAATTTTATTTGTTTATTATTGGGAAATAATTTTTCTTATTCATAAATTTGAATAAAATTGGCGAATATGTTACTTTTTCATTTTTATGAGAAAAAACAAAAAGAAAAGAAAAACGAAAAACGTGGGAAAATTCCTTTAGGGAAAATGAATATAAATATACAAAATTAGGCGGGATGCTGCTAAAGTGAATGAGACGGAAAATAATTTAGCGCAACACGTAAAGGATTTGCACATTTAGAATGCTTTTTTTTTTGTTTATTTAAGGACGACTAATCATTTAAATGTATTTAATTAATTGGTGAAATGAAGATGAGTGAGTTAAAATAAATTTTAAGTAATTATTGTCGAACGAATGATAAGATAACATCATATTATAATCATCATACCAGCTCTGTTAACTGCAGGACGTTATCGTTTTTAAATCCTACTAATTTTTTGTTTTGTTTTTAATTTGAAGAACAGTTTTATATCTAATGTTTAAGTTTGGTGTATCCCATTTTACTTTTGTTATATTTTTGATTAAAACATAATAATTATTATTACTGATTAAAAGATGATTGCCCCCCCCCCCTCAAAGACAACAACCATTTCCTACAAAATCATAAAGTCTTGCTGCAGTTGTTTTCAAATTCATCTTAATTTGTACACCACATGAGTGCATATGGCGGCACTATTATATTGTGAACATGCTTATGCAACTAGTCGATAGACACGACATTAACACTCATCTATCAAGTCTCAAGCTAACGTCAAAAGTGACGTATATTGTGGTCAAATTACCAGTGAATCCCGCGAGCAGATACAGAAGGATTGAGTAAATTCAATAATAGTCGACCAATCCAATTCGTTATCTTCAATTTCCAATTTCCTAATCTACCATAAATTGTACGGTATAAACGTTAAAAGGCACTGATTGTCTATTTTTCATTCATTATCCACCATCATCTTTTCATACATTAAAAATATGGGTACTTAGGGTATTGGTAGTACGACATTAAATTGTGGTTTCCATTATAAATTGGTAGTTTCTTGGTTTCACCCTATTTTCTTATTGGTGTTCAAATGTGGGTTACAATAAATATGATTTCAAATTAAATTTTAAAGTTTTAACATTATATAATTAAATTCAATATGAACACACAGTGCACGTTGATAAGCAATGTTATTCTAAAAAATATTCATTTAAACGCAATATATATATTGATATAAATATGTGCTAATTGTTTTGTTTTTCTTGAATCACTTGTCTTATCATTTAGTATAAATACTCCACAGTTTATACATTTGTAAATTACTTAGATAATGATGTAAAATTGTTGGTAGTAATAAATTACATTATTATTTTATAAATAGATGTATATATATATATATATATATATATATTATGGGTGATAAATTGTGACCGATTAACATATCTTCTAGTTTACTACAATGAACTCATCTTTACCTTCACATATTGTCAACGGAAATTCGATGGCGATATATGTTCATGAGTGATCGGAGCTGAAAATGGGACATCTATGGTATTTTTTCAAGTTTTTGAAAAATATATCAACAACAAATTTGGTAACTGAGGAATTAAACATCAATCTACTGTAGAATTCGACAACGAAAATTTTATTCAAAATCAATTTATAATGTTGAATGAAATATTAGTGGAAAAAATTTAAAATCGTAGTGCCACCAAGTCCACAAATATTGTGCAAATATCGAGATGTTGATGAGAAATATATTGTTAATATATTTCTCTTAATTCACAAGAATTCATTTTCAAAAGTACGCTATCCACCCTTTTTTTTATTCCACCCTATACCATACCTATTTGGTAATTTTTATTTGAAAATAAATTTCAATAATATTTAATGCTACACAGATCTTCTTTTCAAGTTGTCTCGAATTTCATTCGAAGAACCTCTCTGTATTACTTTCGTTTACATATAAAAAAGTATTTATTTAAAGTTCATATAAAAAAAAAAATATTTTATTTGCATGAACCTTTTTTTTATTCATATATTCAACAGACGGTAATTTCAATCTTAGTGGTAATGATATAAATGAATTTGTCTGCATAGTTTATATTTTTTATGATTTTTTCTGTTTCTTGAACATTTACTATGTACAAATGTATAAATTTTGCATTACGTTACAGCTGAACACCACTAATGAAATTTTAATGAGGTTCCTTTGAACTTGTACCGACAATTGGCCAAATATTATCATATTTTCTCGCATACTTCATCTTACAAATTATGCAAATTTTATTAGTAATATTTTTGCATATGTTTTTGGTGCAAAAAATATTCAACAAAACAACAATTTTTCATCAATAAACAAATTTTGTATACAGTCTTAATTTCATAATATTAAAAGTTATATTGTATTATTCATCTCGACCTTTACTACCCGCAAGAGTATATTGCATAATCGAAGAACTGTCATTGATTATGGCTAGTACATTCACTCCATCCCCTAACACTGGCAGTAGCCTCCTTAATTACCGTTCTTCGCCACATACACCTCCTTAATTATGTTCTTCGCCTCTAATGGAGCGCGACCTGCAACCATTTAAGTCAAATGTTAATTTACAGTTTCTAATATATGCATACATTGAATTCTACCAACTGTAATAGGAACAACTAAAATTATTCGGTTATTATACACGCCATTACTGACATATATCGTGATCGAGTTGCTGGTGTGATACCCTGTCATGGTAACGATCGATTATGGAACCATATGATGAAAATCGACTAGTCCATTCGACACCACATTAAGAGTACTTTATATTTAAAGTATTCAATGTGATAATCGATGCATTTTGCATAATTTATTGTACGTATTTATTATAAAATATATAATAATTTCAGAGAAAGTTATGTACATAATATATATACTTATCATATTATATATACGTGCTTTGTATATATAACCTATCCAATTTATTATAAGTTACATATTATTATTTTTATGATGTCCATTAAGTAAAGTCTGCTCTGAATTTAAATGCGTAAAATTGCGTAGGGGTTCGATTTTTTTTAAAAAAAATATATAAATGAATGAATGTTTGTATGAATGTATGTACCGAGTATGTATAAATGTAAATAAATTAGGAAATGCATAAATGGACATATCAATTCAGAATTAGATGTAGGTATTCTAAATATGGAGATACATTGGGAATATTAACCGGTTACATTATAAGATTCTGATCTATATTATTGAAATATATATATACAATAATTAATATTTAAATTATATAAAAATTTATGAAATTAATGTTTAACTGTTCCTTGTCAGGAGAACATTTAAGTTAAATTAAAAAAGTTTATTTCAATAGTTTTTTATCGTATTTGTAACCAGCAGCATTCTATTTAATTTGATAAACTAAAAGTGTTAACAATTCTATTATTTGTATGTTAAAATTATGGATTTTGTTATTTTTTATACTTTCGACTAAAATTCTATTTAACTATTCTATTTAACTTTATGTATATTTTGGTGATCTTCTGTTGAGTTGCTAACTCAACAATATAGAACGTATTCTTTTGCTTCAATGTAATTTTTGGCTGGTATTTTTATATTATGTTTGGCTAGTGTTGGTTGTCGGTAGCCATTGCCCATATTTTAATTATGAATTCCAATTAGCACAATAGTACCGTGTTTTATTACAAATATTTGGTATAACGATCTCTTAGTATAGATTACACTGGTTTTCCAAATAGTCACTTATGAAAGTGAATGGTGTTTCCATACCGTTCGTTCTAATGTAGTATGTAGAAATGTGCCTGTAATATGCATTCTATGTCTACTGTTACTAATGAATTGAATATTTCCATTTTGTCATCCGTTTGTCGTGTTTTCTAAATTATCTCTTAGTTATATTCAATGTTCCAGTGTATCCAATAGTCATTACATTCCGGTTTTGGTACAAATGTTATGTGTGTGCTTTGCTACTTGTAGTATCTACCGCATTTGAACGGGTATTTCATTTAATACGAAATATTGAAACGCTTCTCTGATGACCGCAAATATCACAATTTTTATTATTGTGGTACTATAGCTGTTAGACAATTCATTGCAATAGCTATCATTATTGACACATCTTCTTGTACTTTAACATTTCATTATTGACATCTTCGTCAACTTTACTCCGCAATAAATCAAATATTGTCAATGAACGCAACTGCCATTGATTACGAGCTCTGATTAGCATTGTCAACCATTACTCTTATTTCCACCAGTCCTCATTCTTTGGACATATTTTAAAAGACCAAATCTTCTGTTATCGTATTGGTTTCAATTAAGTTAATAGTTTGCTATATTATGTATGATGTATCGGTTTCATTTTCTTCTGGTGTTAATTTTGTGAAATGTATTCAACAGTCTTCAAGTATTATACCATTGAACTATTGTCAGTAAATAATATCAAAGTACTTCCAATTGACGTTTTAATATATCCTATAAATTAAGTCTAAAGTTCTACATAAATTCAAATGATTGGATTTAGCTATTGTCGGCAGTGATCGAAATATATTTTAAATGACCATAAAATATCTCACATCAATTAAAACATGATGCTGCTCACAATGACTTTAATATTTAATATTTTCATTTTTTTTTCCTTTGCCTTCCAAGCAATTAAATTATAGAATATTTAATTTTATTAAAAATCTTGTTTGAAGATCAATTGAATTGCCAAAATGTTTGTGACTCATTCAAATATGTAATTTATTATTAATCAACATTTAATTGATTGTAATCAAATTTATTTTTAGAGATCAATTAAGTATATAGTAGTTCAGTTTCCTCTGGTTGTTAATTTCTGGTTCAAATTTAATTATAATATGGTTGTTCAATATGTTCGATTAGCTTTGTTTATTAGATACTTTTTTAGTTAATTCCAGATAAGAAGCATTAGTTCGCTAATTCCTTATAAGTACATTCATTAAAACCGCGCTTATGAATTTGGTAATCCTTTAGTTATACTAATTTCCATTACAATTTTAAAACACAAGATAGAAGACACACTATATTTACATATTTCATTCACATATAGATGTATAATTAGGCAATAAATTGTAATGCAATGCATATAGTTTCGCCATATACATTTTTTTAAAAAACAGAAAAAAAGTAATTGATGAAAACGTAAATAATAATTTGAATAAGTACATGGTTATAATAGTTACCTTTATGTATTGTCAAATATATTCATTACATGTCTACCGAATTTTTATGCGTATGTTGTATTCTGTAAACATAATTAATATACCTTACTAATTAAATACACATTTAATGATCTATGGCCATCACCTACAATACCGGTACTATATTAATGTTAGTGACAGTCTTTCATCACATTTTGGACAATTCAGTCTTCTATTAGCTTAGAGATTCTAGTCAAGCGGTGATTGGTGACACTTCTTTTCCCCTGCCTTCTTCCGTATTCATGATCGGCTCTTTTATTTTTCAATTTAATTCATCACAAGTTGCTGCCTTGTGTATCGTCACTTTCTGCATTCAATCTATTCGTCATTTTGAGTAATCGATAACCCAAGTAGCTTGTGGGCGACCACGTTTTCTTACATCATTTCCAATATTTAAAGTCAATTTAACGTTGTAATTTTTTGTTATACGCATTAAGTATACCATATCATAATATACTTTTAATGATTATATTGGTGTGCAACTTTTAAACTGCCTCTCGAATATATAGTTGTTCTAAATTGTATATGTAATTTATGCATATGGTCTGTTTAAACACATTTCGATATTCAGAACCGTAAGTCATTGTTGGTTGAACAACAGTTTTACCTTACATAGTCCTTTGGCCTTCAATGCCGGCCATTGATTTTGTTTTTCAATTCAATTTGGCTCACACTTTTTAAAACTATGTATCATGTATTGTATGTCAGACATAGATATTGTATAAAAATGATAAAGATTAATGGAATTTACGTTTACATTGAATGAGTTAGATATTCCACAATGTTTTCGGATGCTGGTGTTAGTATTTTTATACATATCTTTGATAGCTGATGTATAGTTCAAGAATAGTTTAAGATCTTAATGGTTGATAAAAGATATCTTTAGTTACACTATGAAATCTCCCTTCTCAAAATCTACTATAAATGTCATTTGGAGGTTTATCTTATTACCTCTGTGCTATTCAATCATTACACACGTTGTTTGTACAGCATCCAGTGGTGACTGGTGAAATTATTGTCATAATTTCTACCAGTCGCTACTATATGTATCCAATGTAATTTTATTGCTCCGGTCTATGACATATTTACTAAATAAATGGCAAAACATATTGTATTCTCTTATCGTTTGAATAAAATTAAAATAGTATTAGATTAATTAGAATGGTATTTGTTGATATTTAAACATGTTGTACAATTTGTTATATTTAATTGGATAATAAGAAAATATTTGTCGTATTATTACCTCATTATTTAAACAACAAAACATATTATTATAATTAAAATTACGTACAATTATTATTACTCGCATTCGTACACTTTTATTTAATGTTTATATGTAAAATTATATCTAATAATTACATATCATTATGCATATGTTTTTATCAATTGTGATGTGTAGAAAATTATGATTATTTTCGAGATTATTTATGATGTGTTCGATCATTGACAAAGGTTTCAAGGAATGGTTAGATTTTTTTTTATTCAAAATTCAAATTGTTTCCATTGTTCTCGATCACACGCCATTACTGACAAAAATTGTGATCGAGTTACCGGTGACACCACATGAACGTAAAGATATATTGAATTAACTTGATGATAGTCGGCCACTCCATTCATTACCGTTTGTAGATATAGGCCACAAACTAGTAAAGTCAAATGTTTAGTAATAACTAAATTTAATGATTTAAGTTTATATCTGCCGTGACACATGAATGGTCTATATTTTAGATGAAAATTAGAGACTTTCTAATAATACTAAATAATTAAGTTTTCACATACAGAAGGTTCGGCAAATGTTGGACAGCGCGTATGGTGGTCATCACAAATTTCATAAAATCTAAAGTTGAACACCTTTAAAACTTACTATCGGTACTATTGTATGGCTACAAAACTTGGAAGGTGACAAATTTTGACAACATGTCACAAAGAGCGAATATTCGTCATAGATCTTGAATAATGAGACAGTTGTTCGATGACAATCTGTGCAAGATGATGTTGATGATGTTTAATGTAGGGGTTGAGCATTTTTATCTCTTTAAATATATATGAATTAATAATAATATATCATTTTACCAATTATTCAAAGTGATTCGACTTAAATTGTTATATGTGAATATAAACATATCTTAATTAATACTAATTATGTAAAGAATTTAAATCGCCGCAATTTATCTCATCGATTTACTACTTAATTATTTTAAATTATTAATAAAATATTTATGAGTGACATCTTCACATTCATTCATAAGTATATACATACAATTTTTTTATTATAATTTTATACTGTGATAGTCAGATATCAATAATCTTAATTGTTTCAATTGAAAAATTATCAATATTTATTTATATATCCATAACATTATAAATAGAAATATTTTTGATGTAAAAACAAGAGAAAGTAAAATATTATTAGTTTCAAGGTATTATACCGATTGCGAGGTGACGGATGGAGTGGCGACAATCATCCACTTGGTGTAACTCGATCACGGTATATGTCATAGTAATGGCGTGTGATCGAGACTAAAAAGATGATGCTAATATCGTGTTTGTCGATCGGTTGACATAAAAATTCAACAACAAACTAGGTAGCTGCAGATTTATGCACCGTAATGCCGTCCTATGTACCCTCGAGGCGTAAAGGTTTAGGTGATACGATGATGATGATACCGATTGCGCCACCGTGTTATTTAGTGGAATAAAATATACAATTACTGACTAATATGTAGGTGGGTTGCATCATTTGGCATATATCAATTGAATTATTTAATTTTACTTAATTGAATAACTAATATAAATGGATATTGATTAAAGTCTAATACATATACTCGTTGACTCAAATTTTACATTTATGTACGAGTTTATCTTGCATTTATTAATAATAATTTAAATGTTACGCGCGCTGAGAATTTTTCATTTCTATTTTTCACCTAGTTTCAATTATTTTTTCACGTTTAAATTCTAAAAATATACATTTTTCAGTTTTTGATATTTAAATTTTATTATATTTATTTATGAATAAATTTTTATTTACAAACACAGATAATACTTGATCTACATATTATCAAATAGCTAGTGTAAATAGGTAATAACACTGGATTTTTTTTTTTGAATACGTTT
>JANSTX010000411.1:0-23467 GCA_027564355.1 Penthetria funebris
GGGACATTGTGTAAACGGTAATATACGTACTAATACCTACTACATTTTGTACACATATGCCAGATATTCTGCAACAACAATTAGTCTGTAAATTTAAGAAATCTCATGATATTACTAAGATTTCAGCATCCCATTCAATTGCCAAAGATGCGCAACGATTTTCTACACATTTCATCCTCAGACACGGAAACTCTATCTTTAACCGTTTCCGAGATATTTGCATTTTAAATAAAAAAAATGATTTTCTGAAGATTATGAATTCCTGATACAAATTCACAAATGTAGGAAAATGTACATTTGTAAATTTAAGAAATCTCATGATATTACTAGGATTTTAGCATCCCATTCAATTACCAAAGATGCGCAACGATTTTCTACACATTTCATCCTTAGGCACGGAAACTCTATCTTTAACCGTTGCCGAGAGATTTGCATTTTAAATCAAAAAATGATTTTCTGAAGATTATGAATTCCTGATACAAGTTCACAAATGTAGGAAAATGTACATTTATGAATTTGTATCAGGAATTCATAATCTTCAGATTTTTTTTAAAAAATTTGAAATGGAAATATCTCGTAAACGGTTAAACATAGGGACATTGTGTAAACGGTAATATACGTACTAATACCTACTACATTTTGTACACATATGCCAGATATTCTGCAACAACAATTAGTCTGTAAATTTAAGAGATCTCATGATATTACTAAGATTTTAGCATCCCATTCAATTGCCAAATATGCGCAACGATTTTCTACACATTTCATCCTCAGGCACGGAAACTCTATCTTTAACCGTTGCCGAGATATTTGCATTTTAATTCGAAAAATGATTTTCTGAAGATTATGAATTCCTGATACAAATTCACAAATGTAGGAAAATGTACCATGTAGATTAAAAAGACAGTTTGCGTTTGAACGACAATACTCACCATTCCACAGATTGATGACAATGTAAAATAGCTCTATAGTAATTTATACCATTTTCAATTTCTGTACGAGGATAACATGATTATCAAAACATAATTTTTTTGAACAAAAATTGAAATATTTCTTAAACGCCTGAAGTTAGATGTTTCGTGTTAAAGAAAAAAGATCTTCTATCGAGAGCACATCAAACATATTTTTTAAATGTTGTGCCAGGCGTGTACCATTCTTTTTTACTAATTGAAATATCTCCTGCAGATAGAGTTTACATTGGATTTTCTGAAAACGATTTATCATTTGTAGTATTATTGTGGAACGAAAATTGGAATTTAGTTCTTATAAAATAGAAATAAGGGCTATAATTTTTTGTTTTAAATTTAATTTATTTAATAAAATGTAGTTATAAACTCAAATAAATAAAGGTGTTTCTATTTATTTTAATTCACTTCTAAATCTTATATCATCTTCAAAAATTTTCGTCTTCATAAAAAAAAAGCATAAACATAAATAATCGCCAAAACGTATGCTATAATATTATAAAAAATTGGTATTAGAATTAAAAACTGCTGTTTACTGAAAATTAGAAACATTTGTAATGAAACTTTAAGTTTTAAACATCATTTGTATTGTAAATATCTCATGAATAATTGTTTTCATTAATATGCTTGCATTATGAGGGTATATATAAAGAAGTTTATAATTAAAAGCGAAGTTGCGATCCTTGTAATAGATCCATACGTTAAAACAATTAAAAAATTAAAAGCGATGCTGAGATCCTTTAGACTAATTGAACTAACAGAATATCCGACGTATGTATATAAAAAGTAGTAGTCATTATACGTATTTTACCGTTTACAACATGTCTATAACTTAAACCGTTTACGATGAATTACAATTTTTGTTTTTGATGAAAAAAGTTGGTATACTTCATAGGTTTGTGGATTTGTATTAGGACATCATAATGTTCAGATATGGAAATCTGTTAGTTTCTGTTACACTCATGAAAAATATGTACTTTGTATACTATGTGCTTATATATTTCCGTAATATTATTATTGAATATATTCTCTGAGCAGTATGAAAACCTTAAATATTATAATTTTTATAAAAGAAACCCCAATTTACTCCAAGACAAAAACCACAAATTATACACACAAATATTAAAAGTACATTAAAAGTACATTTTCCGATGGATCCATCGTATTAAAGAGAAAAAAAATTTTCACGTCAAACGCAGAAGCGTTCACCTAATTTTCCTATTTCAAATAACAAAAAGAAAATTCACTAGTTGTATTTTTAATTGTTAAGTGAGACATAAATAATTTTAATTTATATAAATATTATTATTTACGATTATAATTTACAAAAAACAATATTTATTTTAAATTTATTATCAATTATTAGTGATTTTCCTGTCTAAGTACAGTGGTTGTTTTATTCATGTATGGTACATTAAGTGTGGAAAATTATTTGGTTTCATAACACTTTTGTAGTTATATTGCTAATTGCTCTGCAAGTATAATTTTTACTATGATTGTGATAACTTTAATTATTAATTGAACTACATATATATTATTATTTATGTTTTTTGTTTTTAAATCCAGTCGACCAGTCCACGTAAAAGAAAATCATTACTAATTGCACAATTAAATTATGGAACTTTAGAATAGAAATCAACAAGAAAATGAACAAATCTATGCATTAACCTTTCGTTTATATTTTTATTTTATAAAACACTATTAACTTGAATGTATACTCAGTTTCTATATTCGTAATGCATTCGAGATTGATTGAGAATTTTCTTTTGTAAAATTATCTATTTTGGTAGAAATTTATCTTTAAATTGGTCATCGTACATATTCGATGCCAAGAATTTTCAGTTAGAAAACAAATGTCAAATTTTCCTTAAGTTTAGCGTTTATGCTAATTCAACATGTGTTTTTTTTTTTTTTGTTCTTCTTTAAATGTTAATATGCAATCATCATTATCATTACGCATTATCTTAACCAGTACGCTACAAGAACCATAGGACAAAATTATAAACGATGATGTTTGTGATAGAAACATAGAGGCATGGAAGCATAGATTCTATTGCCAATTTTCTTGAAAACACACTATCTTATTATTTCACTATATATTATCATTATTTTGACATTTATTCCATAAGACACTAACAAGAATATTGTTCATATTATTCACAGAAATCTGTTGGTGCTTCAATTAAATATATAGTGGTGAGAACGCCATATGCTTAAGAGTTGAGAAGTAGCGGCAATATATGTATTTTAAATAACATCAATTACCCATTGGTACTAAAATGAGTTGGAAGATATAATAATTTATCAAACAGTAGAACAGTATTTTTGAAGAAGATGCTTGAAGTGGAGGCAATAATGATGTCAGACATTACCACACTACTATTGCTGTAATACTAATAAGGATCAATTGTACCTTATTAACGTTAAGTTTTTTTAAGAGTCCTACAATTCTGCACATCGTCAGTCAGCTTAATGTTCTCTGAAGACATTCCGTATAGTCAAAATTTTTGTGTAGAACTTATTACAGGGGTTAGCATTGTAAAAATGATGCAAAAAAAAAAAAACAAAAATCCTTGTTGCTCTTACGAACAACATTCAGTATTTTTGCGACAATTGACGATAGATTTGATTATTTATATGACATTAAAAGTACACATGACTATCACTACGTCGCATTTCAATGCAGTATTACAATAGTTTTGAAGCAATGAGGCATATACAGTTAACAGATATATTACATGGAAAATAATATTCGTACAATTTATTTTACTTAATTAGAATGTTGTCATCACATCAAATAATATATGCAACATAAGTGCTAAATATATTGTTTTGTAAAATATAAATACTCTCGTATAGGCTTCAATTAATAAACATTCATTTAAATAAATCAATTTATTGTAATTGATTTGTACTTATTTCTATAAGCATATTAGCTACATCATGTGAAATAAAATATTTGCTTTTTATCGAGATATTTAATTAATAGTATGATAATTTAAATAATTTTTTATATCTCGCATTTAACTTCTTTTTATATGGTGTGAATAGGACTTTGGCTGAAATGCCAGCTCACCATTTCATGACCTCAAAGTAGTAACTTCGATAGGAGTCTCAACAAAACCCCTAATAGCATTTCTTGTGCAAGGTAAACTTTTTTGATAGACTTTTAGCAAAATGTTGATAACTAGTTGAATTCGGAAAGAAGAAAATATGCATAATATGTGTAAAGAGGTACTCTATAGGCTTCTGTCAAAATTATATTTTTAAAAAGATATTAAAGTTATTTTTTTTTATACGAAAGTTTAATAGAAGAATTTGCACTAGAAATACTAATCGTACGGACATCACTTATAGAACGTAAATATAGTCACGACCTGCCACGAGTGCCGATTTTGCATTTTCGACCACATCCTTTATTTCAAACTAGTATTTTGATATATTTAACTTAATTGGATATTCATATTTGACAATAATTATCTGTATATACTGAATCAGAAAAAGGACATGGTATTAGTTTAGTTAGAATTAATTATAATCGTCCATATGAATAATTTAGCATAGACGGATGTATGCATCCCAATTAACCTAGACGATTAGTGAAATATTTTTCATTCTGTCTATAAGAGACGTCCTATATTTTTCCGAACTAATGTCATGAATTGGCATATATATATATATTGAGATTGAGTTTAAGTTAATCAAAATGTTAATTGGCAATACTTTTCACCCAATTTTATACGGTTACAGTAATAATTTTAAACAATATTACATTCACTTTTTCTACATATTATGATGTCATTAATATACAACATTCATATTTCATGCAATCATTCTAGTAATGAAAATCATATTGAAAATAAGAATGAATAAAAATATGAGTTTGTTGCGAGTATCAGCATAAAAACATAAAAAGTGAAATCAGGTTATGCTCCGTACTATATGATGATTGTTAATTTTGTGAATACTCTGAAAATTGTACATGTAAAATACTGTCGAGCCCCCAAATAATTAACATATACAATAAGAACAGTAACATTGTGTAGTTAATTAAATTGTGTTTTTTGAATGTAATATACTCGATATATGTAAATATATATATAATACTAGAAGTACACCCATACTGACATTCTATACATCACATCCAATTAATGTGGGCCTCCATATGTCTTACTGGGTATATAACGAACTTTCTATGGTTAAATCGTCAACATTTTTTTATATTTCTCTAACAATTTTTCAAATGTATTTGCTTATGAAACATATTTATACTCAAAACCACATAGCATTTATAAAATGAAATATTTATCGTAAATTTTATTTTATCATTCAGTAAATATTTTCAATTGACCGCGACGTGTACATATTGTTTTACAATACTAAGCAAGTTTGACAAAAAAAAAATATTTACATTATTATTTCATATATAATATTGATTACAATTACCCTAAGCACTTAGTACTACATTTAGTATCAAAACAATAACTCTATACAGGTTTTTTTTTTATCCAAATCTCAATTCAATAAGTTTTACAGATCTAATTAATATTTTACATACGAGTTTAATATTAATAAAATTAATTTAAAAGTGATTGTATTATAAATTGGAGGAAAAAAAAAATAGTGAAATATTTATATAATTAAAATATTGTAAAATTACATAAATTATAATTAAGTTCTTAAGAGGTACACATTTTATCTTCAAAAGATTTACTAAAAAAATGTCAGCACCACCAATAATTAGCAATCAAAAGTAAGTTTTTAGTTTATAAAATTTTGGAAAAAAAAATCATTGTATTCAACAAACTATAGCCTCGAATGAAAATGTGTGTGAAATGAATATATAATCGAATTAAATATTATAAATAAAGTTTCTAAATTTCACCGATAATCTAACCGTTTGGAATTTGAATTCAAATCGAACATATATGTAAAGAAGACAAAAATAGATCATATGAGTTGAAACAATTAATTATAAGGTGGAATTGCATGGTCTCTGGAAGGCGACGGCAATTAACCAAAATAATTTGATAGCAACCCTTCGAATTTAACAAAAATTAAATTCATGTGAGAATAATTTTGTTGATCATTAATTTAATTTTATATCGAATATTTTTTTGTGCATTAATTATTTGCATATTATTTTCGTACTTAATTTTCAATGCTAGAATATTAAATATCATCAGCAGTGAGTGTTGAAATAAGTCTTGTTGGTTTCCAAATCTTGATTCTGGGAAATGATCAAGATTTTTATATTGTTAAATATTAATGGATTGTGTATGGTGTATGGTTAATCCATTCATCATCGATATTTTTTAATGTATCATAAAAGCAATATTTCCATTAATTACATTAATTTATACAAAATAAAAATTTATTAATAAATAAGAAGTGACTTATTTTGATGTGCTAAAATTAGTATTTATTGCATCACATTTAAGTTATAAGTTTGTAAAAAATATTAAATGAAATCTAGTATTTAACATCATCCTATTATCCCAGAAAAAAAATTTTTTTTTATACACAAAATATGTTGACCAAACGCTAAGAAAATTAAAATCATCTGCAAATTATTTTTTTGTTGTCTGAAAGATGGTTCCACAGACGAGAAGTATGTGACATAAAAGTGACTAGAAATTTAATTTAAATTGCAACTTGTCAGTTGTTTAAGAATATAGATTTTAATTATTGTTAAATTCTTTTAAAAAATAAAATCGTTGAAAAATATAAATATTATTTAATAGTAAATGCAATAGTGTTCTTAAATACTGTTTTACCTTATCAAATAATTAACAATCATGTCAGAAGATAGTACATGATAAAACAGAAAGTACATTCATTGTATACACTCGTAAATAGGATAAGGTACATATGACTATAATATATAAGTGTATAATATGTATTGTATGTTACGTAAATTACGTACTGTGTACGTATAATTGCACAATCCTATTTTTTAGAATTTATCATTTATCTCTCAATATACGTAGAATTCAATTGATTGTGTAATATTGCGTCATTCACGTGAAATTTTGATTTAAAGCAACGTATGCTATTTAACACTATTTTATATTTATAATCTACATGACTTAACTATATAATACGAGTATGAATTTTACGAATTAACCGGCTGTATAAATTATTCGCAACTGTGACTAATATATAAGACGATTAAGGTCTCCGCAATTCTATGATCAAATACGATTTTTTTTAATTTAGAGTATAATATACACATTATTATCTTGACCCATCCAATAATATATTAATTTATCGTTTCCTAATACGTTGTAAAATTTATAGTCAATTTAGATTGCCTTATTCCATGAATAAATAATTTAGTAAAATTGTGAATCTTTCTACTTTCTTAATACATTAATGTTTTTTTGTTAAGTATTTTGTCCATTAAAACATTTGCAATCAATTAATTAATAAAATTTTGAATAGCTAAAGTTATAAATAGTTGCTTAAAAATTATATATAGTCAATCATACATAAATTAATAATAATAAAATATTGATAAATTGGCTTATGGAATAGTTAAAAATTTAAGAAAGTAATTGAACAGTAAATATATAATTTATTTCACTTTAAATTATTGTAAAAAAATAAAAATAAATTAATTCGCGAATATGAAAGGTTAATTTTATTTTACAAGTTTAAGTTTAATTGACAGAGTAATGAACTCTTGCAATTCCACTATAAATATTTCAGACAGTATAAAGTTTCATAATGACGTACACGATAAACTTGTTTTAGTATAATGATGCATTTAAATATTATATGCAACACTGCACAATATATTAATATTGAATAAGAAATGCAAGAAATGTTGCCACTTATATTAGGTCTCTTGTGACTAAATTAGCAAAAAAAATGAATGGAAAAATGATGTAGTATATTAAAATAACTGATGATCTAAAGGACTGATCTAAAAGTATGATTAATGTAACAGTAAGACTGGTTTGAACGATTGTTTAGATCTTAACCGCTTTGCTAAAGCCCAAACATACATAAATATTGTATTTAAATTAAATGTCAAATTGTTCAAAAAATTTATTCAAATTTTACACATTGTTAAACCCAAACGAAATGTATACCTACAAATTTAAAGTAAAATTTAAAAATCTGCAAAATAAAAAAAAAAAAAAACGTCATGATTAAAAACAAACATATGATTTTTAAGACAAATAAAAAGTATAATAACTTCCAATGACTTGTGCAGCTATTTTGTGGTTATTAAAATATTTATACACTTAAATAATGACAGACAAGCATACCTTCAATAATTACTCGAAGGCAAGACATATAACATTTTTTAATAAAAATTACTCGTACTGTATCTCCTTGAATGCATAATATAATTAGTATGTACAAATGATGAAAAAAGTGCCACGACTAACATCTAGGTTACGCAACCCTTCCTATAGGCCGTGTTCCATCTGGGTGTTATTTCATTGGAATATTTGCGATTCTATTATCTGACATTCTTTCAACATGGTCTCTCCAATAATGCCTTCTTGTTTTTGACCATCTTTACTCTGGCTTGAATTTGGCATTCATTTCGTATATCATTACTTCTTATATAGTACGATTATAGTACGAATAATCTTCATTTCTGTTGTCCTCATAAGTTATTTAGTTTTGGACGTGTCACTGCGGGTTTCTACTGCATATATTAAAATAGGTCTTGCATATGTTTTATAAATCCGTATTTTGCTTTCTAGTAACATGAACTTGTTTCTCCAAATGTTGATGCAGCCTTATTGATTTGATAGCAAACCTCTGCAGTGACATATCGATAGCTGCTTGTTTCTGCACCCAAGTAGTGACTTGCTCAATTGGAATATGTTATCTACCAATAGGTATCTTATTGGTGCTATGGCTATAATAATTGATTTTATTTTTATGGTAGATATCAGTATGTTTAAGCTTTCAGCATCTTATTTAATAGCAAATAATAGACGTTACATCGTCCGCATTAGAAATGATACTGATCAATTGATTTCCCATTCTATAACCAATTGCAGTAGATTTAATTTTTTAATACGATTTTGTTCATTACCATATTGAACAATGTTCGAATCAAACTATCACCATGATCAATTCCTGTTGATATTGGCATTTCATTTGTGAGCTTATCATTTACTTTAATTTACGTTGTATTGTTAACATTTATCTGTTTCTTTGGCTTTTGAATTAATGAAATAAATAAGTTCTTTTTACAATAAAATCATTATGAAATATTCGTGTGACTTTGAAATTTATTACTTATTAAAATATTCATGGAATTCATTTAAAATTTTATTTTTAGATCCATAAGTTATTGTCGGTCACATTAAATTGGATAATTTAAATTTATTTATAACAATATGCAAATTTAAACCGGAATCTAAAATTAAATACAGTCTCATATTGGTGTCGTAGTGTTAATCTTAAAATTATTCCCTATGAACTTATAATTTATTAAAAATGTTAAAACGATGGTTTTTTTTTATATCGAGATGATTATCATGTTTGTTTTTACTATAACAGATATTTATAATGCATAGATATAATTTTTAAATTTGCAACTAGAAACAGAATGGTCATGAAAAAATAAATTACATTTAAAAATTAGTAAATGTAAATCATAAGTTCTATATAATAATTGCATATGAGGTTCACACAATTTTAGAATCAAAATCATTAACATCATTTCGAGATTCTTTCCGCAATTGAGCATAGCAATGAAGAATCACCGTTTTTTTTTCTCACTATTAACGACCAGAACTTTGACGTCATTTCACCGTTTCACTAGTATAATTATTGATGTTATTTAGGCTAGTTTTCTATTATTCCGATAATGTCAATAGTTAAGAGCATTTACGATTCTAGATTTTGTTGAAAATATATTCAGCATTTTAATCACCTACACCATGATTCGACACATCCTTTTCGGCGCCACCAAATAATAAAATTTCAATATTTTCGACTTTAAAATACTAATTTTCAAAAATGATATCACATCTGAATTTATTAAAATCTTGTTAGCCAGACCCATCATTAAACTCAAAATATATAACCTGATTGATTAGAACCCATCTAATGTGACTATGTACTCATCGTGGAAAGTAACACCAAATTTACACGCAACAAAACGGTTACCAAGCAATATTTTTCAGTATAATTTAAATTATAGGACACGAATGTTTAAAGTTGAGAAATAAAATACATTTAACGCTATTCATAATCAATTGATCTACTTATAATTCTCTGCTCGGACACCACAGCATAGTGTGTTCTAAAAAACTGTACTATAATTCCATCGTATACAATCTAACTATCTTGTTAATTTTGTTGAACTGAATTAATAAACTATGGTACAGATGAATTGGAATAAATTACAATATTTCACTCACTTTTCTCATTTTTTCAACATTTTGTAACATTTTGTCTTATCGCTGAATTTCTTATCACAATGATGACTTACATTTTCCTTGAATTAAATCGGCCAAATATTCAGAATACACTAACAATAATTGCCACTTAAATAAATCATTTTAAATATCTTGTAAAAATTATCTTTGTAAATATATAATGTTAAACAATTTTAATTACAATTGTATGTTCATATGTAGCAAATTAGTAATTATAGTATCTTTTATGTACTAAGTAGTATTCATAAAACATTTTTATTACGAAAACCACCGACTAAATGTATTTTATAATAAATTACTATTTACAAAATACCTGTAGATTTAAATTGTCTGCCGTTCGTGCCCTATCACACTTGAATAAATTTTTGCATTTTAATGATTATATTTCAAGAGTTTTGTGAGTGTTTTAAAGTTATATTTTATGATAATAAATTATGTAATTATCGACATTTTAATAATGTTATTAATGAACGATACATGTATTAATATAAAATATTTTTTTTATTTATTTTAGTAAAAAAAAAACATTTAATAATAAATTGTTGTATAACCTTCTTTGTCATTAAATTCTTGTTACACTTGTAGTTTATATCAAATCGGGAAACACTGATAAATGAATGATGTATGTTATGAGTCATAAATCATATTGATCTAATAGACGATATGTAACATAGGTGTGATAGTTTAAATCGTAGTACCATCCAATGTTCCCTAAGTGGTGTAAAGGTATCCTTAACTACTATACAATATTTAATATATCTACAGATACTGTTGGTTAGTTATGTACCTATACCTAACTATAATTTCATCCAATATCTCCGAATGCTGAGATTGTCAAATTCCAGTAGTAAAGTACACAAGCTGGGTTAAAATTTCTGAAATTCAGGTTACTGTGTGCATTAAATAAAATAATTTCTGGATGTAAATAACATGATGATATAACAGATGAATATATAAAGATTAGTAGCTCATGAAACTGTATAGTAAATAATATCATTTGGTATTGATAAAATTAGTATTACTAGATTCAGGCATATTTTTGAAGTTATAATGCATAAGTGCTTGGGTTATATTTTAAATCTATTATGGAAATAGTCTGAATTAGAAAGATATGGTGACAGTGTGGAAAAAGATATGAAATTAATAAATTAATAAAACGTGTTGAAATAATAAAATTAAATCGCTATTTTTCTAGTCACAATTATTCTTAATTCCTTCTCAATAATTTTATTAACCTATTACAAATGCTATATTTAATAATTTGATCGTATAATTTATACTCTCAGCAAATTGTTAATAATATAATAATAGAATAAATATATAAAAAAATGGGTATTTTTTTTATTTCTTTAATCCAAGTGCTCAATTCCATAACAATCAGCACATACTTTTAGTATTATGTGTAATTCGTTAGTGATAGCATTTACATTTATTTTGCGTATTAACACGGCTCGGTGAAATTCAGTATAACAATTGAAAAGACAATTCTCTCATAAAAAATTTAGAATTTTGAAAACTACAATAAAGTACTTAAATTAATTATTAATAAATAAATAATTGACTTAAAATTTTGTATAATTAATAGTAATATGTTTTCCAGAATGTCTAATCAATAAATAAATACTTAAATTTATTCATAGTTTAAATAGAAATAGTGTTTTAATTGTGATAAATAATAATTAAATAATAAAATACAGTAGAGCCATAATATTTATGTATAATTATTTACAAAATAAGAAGAAAAATATGTAATAATTAAAAACAAATATGTAATTTATGGTTACTGCGAAGATAATTATGATGTAAAATGTAAATAGAATTATTTCAATTTATACATCAAATATCTTAAAAATTAGATTAAATTTTAACTGTAAAATGTACAAATTTCGACCGAATTTTATGAAGTTAATTAATATGCAATAACTCCTAAATTCAATAAATAACATTGAATTAGTCAATATTGACTATATAATTAAATTATAATTAATTACAATTAATTGTTAATTTGCATCATTAAATGATGTAATGATAATGATAACGTTACCGCTACATCATAAAAGTTTCTAAATCACATTAAAGTTTCTAAAATGTATTAATTTTCAATCAATCATTTATTTAAATTGGAAAATGTATCGGAAATTTCAAAAATTTTAAATCATATTATTGTACCCAAATAGAAGACCTATCTCAATTGATTTTTAATTATTTAGATTAGTTTTGTGCTAAACTTCTATCTCTCATTCTTGATTTTGTTTGTGTATAAACAATAAGCAAATACAAATTTACAGAACCCATACAATTTTGTATTTGATTATTGTTTGTTATGTACACTCGTATGATTAACGTATAAATTATATTCTTAAAAATATTATATGCAACATTTATGAACAGTATAAAAAAAATCTAATGAAAATATACCACTAAAACATAATATACTAGATAGAAATATATATGTAACATTACAAATCTGACATCATCTATTCAAAAATGACATGATACGATAAGTATTTTCAGAAATTACAACGTAAATCTTTGACGACGAGTTGTCTAACTTTAACCGAAATATGCTTAGAAAGTCATATATGTAAATTAACATTAAGTGAATTGCACTTTGTTATTAACACCATATTCAGACTATATTCAATTATGAGTCTTCAAATTAAAAAACATGATTTTTACAAACAGAATTTTTAAGATATTGAATCGTATTTCTATATCCAATATATACCTCTTCACTTACCATCCGGATAGTTGGCATGATACAATAAAGCATACATATATGACAGCTAGCTCAAAATTGATATAGTATAAAATCAAACATATCAGTTGATTTATCATTTACCATAATGTAAAGTATTTATTGAAAAAAAAAGTTAATAGATGAATACTGTTATAAAATAAGCAAATGATGATCTAAAATGGAATCATTGTTAATTGATTAGAAATACAATCTTAGATATGTGGCATTTAGAATTTTTCATAAATATGAGAATTTAATGCATAATTGATGTGACGAATAGAGTGACCAATTAAAATCTTGGTTACTAAATCCATATTTACCTCAATCGCTGAGTAACCGATAAGTCGATCATAATTTATTTGACGTAAATAAGCCTATAATTTAATGATATTTTGTGTTTTATTCCTAAATATCTCCAAAATATTGCCAGTTCATTTAGAATTTGAAAATTGTTTTAAATATTTGATTACAAAATTAGTGTTGTATTACTGATGAATAATAAAAATATAGTTATTATCGTGCACGACAAAAAAATAGACAATTTTTAGGCCTGTTAGGTCTTACACAGACCATATATTACCATACATTACACAATTATTATATTGAGCAGTCGATTAAATGTTATTTGTCGACTTCAACCAGTTGAATGTAATGCAAACAGTACCAGAAAAATAAAAATTGAATCGATAATTGTGGTAATTACAATAATCAGTTAAAAAGTAGGACCGAAAATTAATATAAATACGTGATTTGTTTCTTTAATTATATACTTGAAATCAAATAAATTATTTTTTTTATTCTATAAAATTGTAAAGACTTTCGTTAATTACAATAAGAATGGATATGCCAACATTTAAATTCTTGTTTTTATCTTTATGTTATCTATAATATACCAAACACCGGAAATTACCATGAGTTTTTAATTCATTGCCATCTAATCAAACAATATAATATTCAACATATAAAATAGTATGTGCAATAAATGCATAAAATATAGCAATATATAAAGGTGAATAATCTTTAATTTGTATTCGAAATAAATATATATATATATATGCATATAAATAAATTCAGGACATTCAAGTATTGTAAATAACCCACACTGGTTCTTAATTTGTAACAAATATTAATTTATTAAGTTACTACTATCGAATAAAATAATTGATAATCATAATAAATATTAATAATTATTTAATAATAATAATAAAATTATACTTAATGTAATTATTGAGTTATTTTTAAATTACAGAACTGTAATGTTGCATGAATGATGTTTGTTTAAATTCTTAATTTGTGACATTAAACTAAGAATATTGTAAACTTTCTGCAGAAATTTTCACAACCGTCTAATCTAAACGAGTATCGTTATGTTTTGTTTTTAATTTAAATTACAATTAAAGTGCAATTTTTTAATTTTAACCTGTAGTGAATTTTATGTAGTGTAGTGATTTATATTTTTTCAAAAAAAAAAAACAAAGAATCCAAGTTAGGAAATGTACCAAAACAAATGTTTGTAAAATTTTACAATACCATTTAATTAAGTGAGAATATTTGGTGAGATTATTTTATATAACTTCCAAAAATATTCATTGGAAATTATATATATACATATATATCATACGGGTTCTTTTGAAGTAACATTGCAATATTAATTAAGTTCTCATACACAACCCGCATATGCTGCGAATAAAATATTATCATATGTCTATCTTTTCAATAGATATTATAATGGTGATTGCCATACTAAGATCACCGGTATTATGCCCAATATTCGGGTATTCCCGCTAAATAATCGACCTGCTCGTTTATCGTACTCGCATTCCATTGATTTTACATTTGGTCGCACAATTAAATTTCGTGGCAGTTTTATTGAAAATGTGTTCCCCAAAATGTATGACCTCCAAAAATGCAAATCAAATGTTCATAGATTTCTGCAATCCAATTCTCAACCTGTTTCCATATGAACTGCACCCAAAAGTTGTAATACAGATCAATAGCCTAAATAAGGGTATACTCAAAAATTGTAAAATAAATGTCAGCATGAAGATGATGATGGATGATGATGATGATTTTATTGAATATCACAATGGAATCTTATATGGGGTTTTTTTATATGCAAATAGTCTGTAGTAACAAAAAAGTTAAAGTTGCCGCATTTTTAAAACAAATTGTTTATCGGTACTATTTTATGGCTGCGAAACTTGGAAGGTGACAAATAACGTCGTGTCACATATTCAAGTTTTCGTCAATAGGTACCTAAGACGCATACTAAAAAATGTCTGGCCAAAAAAAATATCAAATGATAATTTGTGGAAACGGTCAGATCTGGACGCGATGAACAAAATTGTCACAAGCAGAAAGTGGAATTGGATCGGCCAGTGAATGGCGACCGATCAGTGATATTGCAAAATATGCACTTGACTGAAATCAGCAGGATATTAGAAGACCCGGTCGTTCAGAAACAACGTGACGTAGACTGCCATTAAGAAGGCTCGCACCAATGGATTGGGATGGAGTGAAGTGAAGGGGATGCCCAGAGATCATGAAAAATGGCGGCTGTTCGTTGACGCCTTAAGCTGCCGTGTGGAGTAAAGATCGAGATGATGATGATGAACAAGACGAGTAGTATCTCATTCTTAAGTAATTAACTAATTCTATTTATCATTACTTTATACGGTTTTATTGTAAGAGTGGCAAACTATTATATTAGTAGTAGTAGTATTAGTTTACATCTATCTAGATCCAGTGACGAAGCGTGGAATTTCATAAATGAAAAGCAATAAAATAAAATCTATAAATAATATAATTAATAATTATGTATTTACATAATCGATATAAAAAAAACCCACAATCGTATATAAGACCAGTATATTGTATATGAGTTTTATTTATATATTCGATATTTATATGAGATTGTGAGTTTACCTGCATTGATTAACTTAATGTTCGTAAATAAATGGACTTCAACGATCTTTTGCATAAAAAACCCATTTCTAAAAATAGTTATTTCATTAATAACATCGCATAAATTCATAATGTGTTGTAATTGGTACTGTATTGGTTAAATTTTATATGGCCTGTCTAACGTATTCTCGTGATCATAGTGTTAAGCTCATTGATGTTTTATAATATATCATAATATACATGTTTTATATCGTAAATAAGCAATGATCGCAGGCCATTACTGACATATGTCATAATCGAATTATCGGTGACATTACGTAGAGGTAAAAATGGGTTGGTAAACCTCGATGATAGTCGACCTTTTATTTCATCACCACTGTTTATTAATATCAAATAACATTTCAACCATAAAAAAGGCAACCTGGATAGAACACCTTTTCAAAAATTTTGAGTTTTAATTTCTCAAATCAGAATGCATGCCACAAGAGTCCGATGCAAAACTCTGTTCAAATCACATCAGATGTATAAAGTGTGAGTCGTCGCGTCTCACCATACATATGCAAACTTCTACTTCAGATTTCAGTAAAAATCAGTTTGTCCACCATAAAATGGTTTCATTTGTTTGAATCGACCAGTTTAAAGTTATTTGAGAACAGCCAATTTATAAGAATTTTGTATAGAACTTGTTATATTGCATTGTATATGTTGTACTTATTCGTATGATATCCGCAATAATTAATCATACAGTATCGATAATAATTTACAATAAATTACGTTATCTGGACCCTTGTAAATGTTCATTTTTGTTCCTTTCGATTAACCTTTTATATAATACTTCGTCTATTTAACAAAAAAAAAATAATCATAATTTCTTGCTAATTTTGTATAAAAGTCCAACAATATATTATTTAATATTTAGTTAGTTCAAGATATCAGGTAGATGATTACAATTAATTTAAGAACGCGAATATATACTTGAAATTTGGTGCGAAGTCTTTCGAAAAATTTGCAATATTAATTAATGTTATTGTGTATTTTAAATAATTTTTTTAAAAAAATTATTTACTTTACGAATTTGTTTTAAAATTTTAAATAATATATAATAATTATTAAAGAGTGGTTTTTTGTTGAATATTAATGAATGATGATGACAGGCTATTTTTTGTCGTAAACGTATTTGATTTTCAAAAATAATTAATAACTTAAATAAACAAAATTATAGATAATTAGAATTTATATAAGAGAGTTCTTCTGACAAAATAGTTTATTAAATTAATTCTATTCCTGTTCTCTTCTTTTTAGTACTAATCCAAGGATTCAGAAAAATCACAATCACAATGAATCCAAGAATGAGTAAGTATTTATACTTATACGAAAGTATCAATAATTATATAGTGATAGTGTATCTTTTGTATTTATGTTATTTAAAATTTAAAGTCAAGTAATAGTGTTCAGGAATAGTTTTTACAACTGCAATCTAGTTTATCCTTATATATATAATACATAATTAAAATAATTGAACTAAACAAAACGAATTGAGTTGTCTAGCATCAAAATAGACATTTCTTTGGTCATTCGTTTTGATCGTATTTCGGTCATGTCATCCTAGTCGAATTACAAGTGATCAGGCCATTCCGTCTAGAGTTAGTCACGTATAAATAGTGGAATATTCCCCTTGACCTTGTGTAACGAAGTGTAAACCTCCTCCGTCAAGGATACCCTGGTTTGTCAGTTATGTTATATACTGTTTTATTGCCGATAGCCGGTTTCCCCCCAGTATATATAGAACAAGATTTATGCAATAGCTACAAACCTATGTACCCCGGTACGTATATAATATATAACTTTATTACGTATTTTCTTTTTGCGGTATATACTTATTGTGTGTATGCAAATCACATACGCGCTGCTTCTATTCTATTCTTCTATTCTATTCTTCTGACTCATAACACACATCGATCGACTGGTAATCATTTTATTAATCAGAATTATTGATTTTCTTTAAAATGTACTTTTATTTTTTATTCACATTTTACGAAATATTAACAATAAATGCAAAAAAATGATTTAATTTAGTTCAAATATCTCTGACCGTACATCTACTAGTTGTGTTAGGATAATTTATTATGAAATCTTTTTTGAAAATATTTTTCAAACATCAATTTTTACGAATATAATATGACGAATATTAATATTCAAAAAATCCATTAAATCTATAAATTTTTTAAATCAACAACACATTATAAATGTACGACTTCATGTATGTTATATGTATCTTAATGGTAATTTAATTTATTATTTATTTGTTTATTGATCAAAACAATTGTAAAATTTTAATTAATTTATAATATAATTGTATTAAAAGTACTTACCCGAAAAATAATTTAGACATTCTGTGTTTTTTTTTCTCACTATCTGCATAATTCGTCATATTCGTTATATTTTGTTTTTTTTTTGTGGTAGTTCTAAATGGGAATAAAAAGATAAAAAGAAACAAAAATTATATACAATAGGACTTCAAACCCTTTTGTGGTTCTAATTTAAAAAGATCTGTCGGTAAATTGTTTCAACACCTCAACGTTATCGTTATAATCGTTTAAAAATAATTTATCATTAAAAGAATGTCTACTAAAACTATATCTCTACCACAAAAAGTACCATTTTTTACAAACTTAAAAAAAAAAATAATACATATTTACGTATAAGCATACATGTTTTGCATAATATTTACCAGCACCTATTTAATTTATTAGTCATTCTCGATCGCATATTCATATTCATATCAAAATGACAATCAATTTAATTCAAAAAAATTGATTATTATTTTATTGCTGATATTTTGAAAAATTGATTATTATTTGCGTTGACAATAAAAATTAAAAATATGATGAACAAATAGACACATCATTCATTACTTCAACAAAATCTACGAAGATAATGAAGTAATTTATCTTCATTACAATTTTAAATTAATTTTTACAGAAGAAAGTGTTATTTAAAAAAGAAATTTAAACAAAATTTTACAATTTGGTTAAATTTTTATAATAAAATATAATGAAAATATTATCTAATACCCAAATTATTTGGGTAATAACGTTATGGATAAGTGGTTCAATAATTGGTGTAAATTCATTGGAACCACAATGTGAAAGGTGAGATTTTTCGTTTATACAACATTAATTTTAATTTCCAATTATTCTTCTTACAAATTTGACGTATATAGTTTTTTTGGAATTTTCTGATTTGATTACGATCAGTTAAAAATGAAAGCAAATTAGGATCCGTTTAAAATTAAAACAAGTACGTAATTGACAGTTTACAGTAAGCACTATACAATGTATAGGTCAATGATATAAAAAGGATAAGTTACTTGATGAATACTCAAAAAAAAAAAAAACCGGCATATCATACACTAATTTTTAAATTTCTGGTTCATTAAAGCATTGTCGTTAGTGGAATTCAAATAGTTAAATATAATTAAAATATTTTCAAAACGAAAAATTTAGTTTTAAATGTTTGCGATAAAATTAAGATTGTGTACACCGAAATTAGAAACTGTTTCATAATTTTTTTCTTTTGTTATTTTTTATATTTATAGTCAAATCTATTGTTATGGACCACTCTTACATACAGTTCAAACGGCTAGAATATATAATGATTCAAAGACATTTGTTGATATGAAATTGAAACAAAGTCCAGAAAAAACATTAGAAACATTCAATGCATGGTTTGAGAGTTATAATCAGAATCCAACAAAAGAACAAATTAGAGATTTTGTTACGGTAAGCAATAGGTTTTGATGATTTATGGGATAAATAAAATAAAAAAATGTATTAATTACATTTGTATTTTTTCTTATATCTCAATAAAAAAAAAATATTATACGAATAAAAATTAGAAAACTATTCTGTAATTTATTCTTATATTGTATAGGAACATTTTGATGATACAGGTAAAGAATTTGAGGAATGGATACCACTTGATTGGCATGAATATCCAACTTTTTTGGATAAAATTAAGGATGTTGAATTCAAGGCATGGGCCCAAGATTTAAATGCTTTATGGCGTATATTAGGACGAAAAATGAAAGCTGATGTTCATGTAATAATTATATAACTAAAATACAAATACATTTATTATAATTATATTTATTATTTATTATAATTATAATTGTAGATCAATACCGATCATTATTCAATAATTCCCGTTCCTCATCCGGTTATTGTACCCGGTGGTCGTTTTAGAGAATTTTACTATTGGGATTCATATTGGATAGTACGTGGTTTATTATATTCAGAAATGATTCAGACAACAAAAGGAATGTTAGAGAATTTTCTGTCCATTGTAAATAGTATTGGACATATACCAAATGGTGGCCGAATTTATTATTCAGCACGTTCACAACCACCATTATTAATACCAATGATTCAATCTTACTTTGAATTTACAAACGATCTTGATTTTATACGTGACTCAATTGATACAATGGCAACTGAATTTCAATATTGGATGGACAATCATATGATTGAAATTGAGGGACATAAATTAGCTGTTTATGGTGATAAATCATCTGGACCACGTCCAGAATCTTATGCTGAAGATTTTGAAACAGCTGAAGGTAAATTAATATTTATGAAATACAATAATTAAAAAAAAAGAAAACATATTTTAATTAATTTATTTATTAATTTTTTTTTTTTCCTGTTATTATTATAGTATTTGAAACTGAAGCCGAAAAAGAAGAACTGTATTCAGAATTAAAGGCAGCCGCCGAAAGTGGTATGGACTTTTCAAGTCGTTGGTTTATTAAAGATGGTACAAATGATGGTGTATTATTGGATACAAAATGTCGACACATAATTCCGGTGGAATTAAATGCAATTTTATATTGGAATGCAAATATTTTATATGAATTTTATAATAAATTAAATAATGCTACAAAGGCTATTGAATATCAAAGTAAAGCAACTGAATTTTATGAGGTAAATTATATTTAATTTGTTGTATATTTTAAATTGTCATTATATTTGTCATCTCACATTATCATATCGCCTGCAAAATTATTACATTCATGTTTTTTTGGTTGCACAATATTTATAGACAATTTAACAAAAAAATGCAAATCTGGTGCTCAGTCAAATATGATAAGTTTTAAATAATACTAATTACTGATAGATATGTATTAGACTTCGTTAGCAATACTGATTACAATCACTATTATACATCATTCGCATTACACTTTACATTGATCTTTTAGTAAAGACTTTTTCAGAGTTGTTTCTCAACATTAACTTTTGTTTTGCCTACTGAACAACCAAAATAAATTTTATATTAATATCTTTTTTAATGATTGCAAATTTAAGCATATTTATCGTAATTGTACTTCATTATAAGTCACCAGAATAACATAAATTTTCATTCCAATTAAGGCAATACAAGCAATTTTATGGCATGATGATATTGGTGTTTGGCTTGATTATGATTTAATTAATAATAAAAGACGTGATTACTTTGTGCCTACAAATTTATCACCACTTTGGACAAAGTGTTATAATGAGGCAAATAAACAAAATATAAGTGAGAAAGTATTAAAATATATAGATGATTTAGAACTTGATAGTTATCCAGGTTAGTTCATATTTAGTTTATGAAACATATCACGTATGTTTTTAGTTTTTTTTTATTTGTCTTTCTTTCTTTTTTAATAATAATTTTCTTTGGCACATATAGGTGGTGTACCAAATACAAAATTAGATACTAATGAACAATGGGATTTTCCAAATGTTTGGCCACCAATGCAAGTAAATAACAAATAGAAACCAATTAAAAATTAATTATGTTATAATTAAATTTACAATTTAAAACAATTATTAATTTGTAGTACATGTTAATCATGGGATTAGATAATTTAAAAGTTAAGGCATCTGAAGATTTAGCATTAAAATGGGCAGAAAGATGGGTTCAATCAAATTTTATTGCATATAAAAGAGAAGAACAACATATGTATGAAAAGGTATGTTTAAAATTAATAGTTTATTTATTTTGTTTTTTCTGTTGTATAAAAAAAAAAATATTATTATCACTATATTAATTACCATATTTAGTATTTGGCAACGGAATTTGGTGGTACCGGTCGAGGTGGTGAATATGATGTTCAACTTGGATTTGGTTGGACAAATGGTGTTATTTTGGAATTATTGGATAAATATGGAGGAACCATAACTGCGTCAGGTTCGAATAAAACACAATCAACGCAGCACAGGTCAAAGAATCATTTTTACCACACTTAAACACTGTCACTAACACAGTTTTAAAAAAAAAGAAAAAATAAATAAGACAACGCACATAACACAAATATTAAAATATTTTCATTTCATTGCATTGGTTGCTAATTTTATTTACGTTTATTTTTGTGTTAATTATTAATCAAATGTTGTATGTCTTCACAATTCATACATTAAATTAAGATGGTATTGTTAGAAAATTTAAATGATTACTGAATATACTAACGGCCATCGGATTGTCCTTGAATTTTTATATTAAATAAAATTCAATCAAATTATTATCTAGTAGTAGTTTGGCATATACACAAACATTTTATCGATCAATTAGAATGTTTGTCATCAATATAAATAAATATTAAGAAAAAAAAAATTCTTTCAACTTGTAATTATTAATGAAGAATCAATTACATTTGATTAAATTTGATTGCAATGTAAGCTATTTAAGGTTTTCTGTTCAAATTAATTATTATATTGTCGAAAATATAACTGATAAATCTACAAAATGATTACAAAATAGATCTGAGGGTAGTATATTTTATAAATTATACCATACATTCACGTTCCCTGTTTTATGTTGTTTTTTTTTTTTGTGTTTGTTGATGTGTTGTCTCATTTAATTCAACCATAAAATTAAAAAATAGATGAGATTGATCATTATTCTAATTTGAATTTCTATTCATTAAATTAAATTAAATACTAATATAATGTTAATTATGTTTTTGTTTTGTTATGGAATTGTCGAAATAATTTTAAGAAATTAATCACTTAACTGACAAATGAATTTAGTTAACTTTAAAGTGTTCATAAATACAATTGAATATCAGTCATCATCTAACGTATGTGTCGTTAATTTAATAATAATACATGGTATTACTTTCTTATCATTCATTATCATCTTGAACTGTTGACACACATGTATGCATGGGGTGTAACGTAACTACTGTAAAATCAAATTTAGATCCAAACAACTATAATTGAGGTTTAGAAACTGGAAAATATATGATTATTAACGTTACTTCAGATGTTCTAATTGAGTAGGTTATCATATATATATATATAACCCGTCGTGGTAGCGCAGTGGTCTAAAGCACTAGACTAGAACGGCGGTAGACCGGAGTTCAAGCCTCACTGTAGACAAAATTTACAAAAAAGAATTGT